>PVKM010000103.1:0-149672 GCA_004027735.1 Carollia perspicillata | reverse complement strand
ATCGTTTATACTCTGTGCCCATTTGAAGAGATCCACTTATGTACTTTTCCCATAGACCTCCTTGTTACCAAGTTTCAGTCATGTTCTTTTCAGGTGTTTTGTTTTTGTTCCTTTTTACCTTCCACCAAATTGTTAGCTACTGCCCATGAATTCATGTATAACTGTGCGTATGAACATATAACCCTTACCAAGTAAAGTGAGAAACCTTGTTCGGTGCTAAATAATTTGACCATTGGAAGGATTTACCTTTTTACTATCCTACAGGCCCCCCACCCTGGATATGTCCTTATTACTTCAAACGCCTACGTTTAAATAGATTCAGTATGTTATGCTCAGTCGCCTGTAAATCAGGACCCAGTTTCCTCTTCTTCAGTCAGGTTCTCCCTTGGGAACTGTCCATGCGGCTATAGGAGACTGTTGAGAGACATAACACAAGGTACCAGCAGTAAGACCCAGGGGAACCTGAGCCCCGTCCTTATGCAGCTTACCTGTACCCTTAGTGCCTGCTCAAGCCCCATTTCCCACACGCTGCTTCCATCTGACAACAGAGCACAGCTATGTGCATCCAACTACTGCTTGGCAAATCACCCCATACAGCTCACTGTGGCATCTAGATTACGAAGAGACTTGGGGGGGCACTGACATGTGCTCCTTTTCTATCAGCTCCCAGGGACAAGCCAGAGGCTGTTTCTCAAAAGGAGGGCTATCTGAAGATGACGCAGTTTTGTCCTGAAATCCTAAGCCCATATAGTGATTCACTATAGGAGATTTACAAAAGTTTCATGTATCCCTGGCTGGTGTGGCTCAGTGGACTGAGTGTGGGTGGTGAACCAAAGGGTTGCCGGTTTGATTCCCAGTCAGGGCACATGCCTGGGTTTCAGGCCAGATCCTCAGTAGGCAACCACACATTGATATTTCTCTCCCTGTCTTTCTCCTTTCCTTCCCCCACCTCTAAAAATAAATAAATAGAATCTTTTTTAAGAAACAATCTAAAAATATAAACTTGTTTTTAAAAATGTTTCATGTAGCACACCTGTCAGCCATAGACACTTTGAGAACCACCGAGCTGGCTGGGTGACACAGCCTGAGTGACAGGGCCACTCACACAGCAAGTTAGACCTATGGCAAAGCCCTCGCTCACTTTTAGTCACATTCAAAACTGCCATTCTTAAATATTATCCCCAAAATGGGTATATGTGGCTTTCAAAATCCAAAGAGGTTCACTAGGCATTATATTTCTTTCTTAGTAATTAGGAGGATCAAATGTAGTAACTTGTCCTTCACCTTGGAAAGAATCAATGCCCTGGATATTTCACCAAGCTGCCAGGCCCGTGAATTTTACCCTAACTTCTCGGCCTCTGGCACACATGCTTCTTTCTTTCCAAAATATCCAAGACCGTTCCTACTTCAGGTCCCTGATTCCTATCGCCCTAATATCAGTGGAGTGTCTGATAGGAAATCTTGTTGAAAGGAGAGGTGATCCAGGCTCCTGTAGATGAGATTATAACAGAGAGCTAGAGGATCGATATAGCTCTAAGGTAGAACAACAAAAGTGTATTCCTGGTTTTGTAAGCTGAAAGATATATATGTCATGTGTGTGTGTATATACATATGTATTTTATATATAAGTAAAGAACATATATACACACACACATATATATATGTTCTTTATTTATATATATATAAAATCCAACAAAATAATGAGCTACCAATTATTGAGTAAGTTTCTTTGCTCTAGTAAAGAAACCACATCTGAAAGAACAGCTAGAATTGGAGTCACAGGTTGAGTAAGTTTAAAACAACCCACTCTAATTCTCTAAGATCTGTCTGGGTTTTGCTCGAGACAAGTACATGACATCCAGTGGCGATGTGGTAGGATTCACAACCTCTGCATTCTTCAAATCTTCAATGGTGGCAACTTTGGGGAAAATATCTCCCAGTTCTATTTGTAAACTGAAATTTTATATCTTCTTTTATAGCCTACATTGCTGCTTCTCTTGTGTATACTCATTCTAACACAGCTCTTTCATTCTAAATATCCCATTGACTTGCTTAACCATCAAACCAGCTGCCTGAGCATGACCTTCCGCGGACGTCAGGCACTCAGTCTCCTGTGACTCTTAGGGAACAAAGGACCTATTATTACCTTCCAGGTTCACCACCATCCACTGTGTATGTAACTTGCTTGAATTGATTTCAGCTGCGTGAGTTTCTTTAAAATGAAAAGTCTTCCCTCTATACTGTCAAGTCTCTTCAGTGTTGTCCCTGCAATATAATAAATTCTCAATACATATTTGTTAAATTAACTTAGACTTTTGTGAAGGGGAAGGATAAAGTGTGTCTGTATTGTATTATATTTAGATTGTAAATCAAAATGCACTGATGTTGCGCACTTATTAAAACACAAGACAAAAAAGCGCCAAAGCCAGGTAAGGCCAACAGCAGAAGAGCCAAGAAGTGACAAAATTATTTGGGTTTTATAGGCTCGAGTCCTTTTCCCACCTGGACCACTCCTTCTGGAAGGTACATGGAAGTTTCAAAAGCATGTGAAACCCAGTGAGATCAAATAATAAGATAAAACAATATTTTCAGGAATATCTTTCCAGGGGTGTCAAATTCATTTTCACCGGGGGCCATAGCAGCCTCGCAGTCGCCTTCAAAGGGCTGAATGTGATTTTAGGACTGTGTACATGTAACTACTCCTTAGCCGTTAAGTGACAGCTCGGCACAGCCACCAGGTAGAAACAAGGTGGAGGGCCAGATTCGGCCCGAGGGCCTTGTCTTTGCCACCTGTGTTTTAAACAGTTCCACTTGCTTCCTCTGTACACACACACAGACGCACTAAACAATGTAAAAAGTAATGAAGCATGCACAGATTAATCATATAATTTACTATCAAGACACCTTTAAGGGTGACAGGGCATGCCCTTAATAATCATGTCAGGACAGCATGCACGAACACAGGCTGCTCTGGCAACCAGGACATACAACCATGCAGTAACCATCACCTGTGCTACACCCAGTATTCTCAGAACTTGTCGGGTTGTATTTGCAAACTGGGCTCTCAGAGCTCAGATCCAGGAAATAACCTATTCCATGTGACCCACATATTTACCCACATACTGTACGACATACTGAGTTGGCCAAAAAGTTCATTTTGCTTTTTTCCACACGAAGGCTCTACTAGTGCTTAGTTGCCTTTAACTTCATTCGAAACAATTGTGTTAGATTGTATTGTGACAGCTGTCATATCAGCGTGCATTAAAAAAAAAAACTTAGCAAATCTGGTGAATTTTTGTACAGCCATTTTAATGTTGATGAAGACAGAAGAAATGCCACATTTTCAGTGCATCATGCTTTATTATTTCAAGAAAGGTAAAAATGCAACTGAAACACATACACACAAAAGATCTGTGCAGTGTATGGAGATGGTGCTGTGACTAGTCAAATATGTCAAAGTGGTTTGCAGAGTTTCTTGGTACTATTGACATTTTGGCCAAATAATTCCTTGCTGCGGGGCTGTCTAATGCACTGGAAAATGTTTAGCAGCACCCCTGGCTTCTGTCCACTAGAATCCAATAGGGGGAGAAAGCCAATATACTCAAAATGTCCAAATAAATAAAGTTATTGGTGAAAATGAAAAAGGTATCTTTTATTTTATGGAAAAAACGTAACGGACTTTTTGGCCAACTGAATGCTTGCTTGGATCGTGTTTGAGAATGGCACCTCTTCTCCCCTTACTTCTCCCTATCACTTTCATTTGTATCCCCTTAATTTACTTCTTATCAATTTTCTTTTATTATTGCCTCATTTTGCTTCTTTCATTCCCATACATTCACAAACTCAGTTTGCTACTCCATCCCTCCAAGTACTCTTTAGAGCTAGAGCCCAGACGCCTCGGGTAGAGCTTCTTACCATATAAAATATAAACGTGCTTCTTAAAAAGCAGACATAAATTCAGGATTTTTTAATTTCTCAGGTAATGACGCTATGAAGAAGTGTTACAAGTCATCCAATTAAATAAAATAAAAATATTAAAATCACCAGACTCTGATATTTTGAGCAAGTTGGATTTATTAGCAAAAATTACTTTTGCAACTCAAATGAACCTTAGAAATCACCTTGGGCAGCTTTTTTTCCTCTTTTTAATTTCACCCACTTCTGCGATCTTACCTTGTGAAAGTCATGCGGAAAGGAACCGCAACTGAAAAGAACAGCTTTTAACCGACAAGGCGCGTTTGGAGGACTTGCCAAGTGCTGTAACATGGCCTGTTTGCTCAGGGATTGCCCTGTTTCATTACCAGGGGACTGAGCTTCAGATCACACTAGGAGCACAGAAAATAACGACGGAGCTGCACCACGATGCGGTGTCGACCAATCGCTTACGAGAATGTGCAGAGGTAAAATTTAGTTCAGGGATTCTCTGCATATCAATTACACCCAGCTGTCATTCTCCTGTGTAGCCAAGACTGATTGCTTACTCTTCGAATTGCACGCTGGGAGTGACATGGCAGTGCAGAGCTAAAAGGCAAACTGTAGGCATATGAGTGTGTAAAGCCTCAGAAAACGCATCGTTCCATCTCTATCACTGAAACGTTTTTTGCAGAGGACCAGTATTTTAACAACCTATGATATGCGATTATCAGTGTCTGAAAGATGCCTGTTAAATGAAAGTCTTCATTAAGCTCCGCAGACTTAATTAAGCTCCAGTTAGTAAAATTATCTTTTAAAGTAAAGAATAGTATAGGTTTTTTTCTTAAGTCTTTGTGGGTGCTTTTTGTACTTTTTAAAAATGAATTTACTTTATCTATTATGCTTAAAGAGTTCAATGAACAGGCAAACATTTAACATCCACCACCTTTTTCCTGATCACACTGAGAACTGTGACTACATTTGGTCATTATCTATAAATGTAACATTCAAAATGCCTTCTGTTTTTCTTGACATATTAGATTTTTTTTACATTTACAGTAATGAAACCACAGATTTTTGTGAAACTTCAGAGCATTTGAAATGGGTCTGATTATCTAAGAGGTCAATAAATCTCTTTCCATTACTTATTGATCTCCACTGAAAACTCTGGAAAATCATCTCATTTATATGCACCACTGTTTCCTAGCTAAAAGAAATATAGATGATATAATTCAAACTTAACCTAGATATTGAAAAATCAATTTATAATACTTGTTATGCTAATACAGCATTGTATTATTAGCATTTTATTTTATAAAGAACAGAATAATTTCTTATATATACATGCATCTTCCATATCTGAAGAAAATTCCTGCAAACCAACATCTACATATAAGGTATTAAAAGTGTAGTCAATACTTTTGTTCTCTATTTTGTTCTCTATTGTTCTCTGTCTTGGCCTCAAAAATTTCCCACCAAAAGACAGAACCTTAAATCAAAAAAGTGATTTTAAAAACAATATTAATTGGTTATAATTTGAGAGCTAAATCAAGTCAATCATTTGAATGTTTATTTATTTATGTGAGAGCATGCTTTAAAGAATGTTTTACTGCTGAAAATTGCAAACATATACCAATGTAAATAGAATGGTATCAAGAACTTTCTGACATACTAAATATCCCGTGGTCACCTGGTGCCTGCCTGAGCCCTGGAATAAGCCCTTTCTCCAAGCTGCACCGGTCCCTTTTATTTCTTTTGTTGTAGAATATAACTTAGAAACTAAGATACTGCATGCCATGCGTAAATGGAACCATGTCTAGATTTTCTACCTCAAGCCAATTGGTTTTCAGTCTAGTCCTACACCAGTACCAAATGGCTAATCATCGAGGCTTTATTGTTTGTATTAATTTCTGGTGGGTCTAGATGCTATACCCCCCATTAGCTCTTCTTCTGAAGGTTTTTCCCTGATATTCCTGCTGGTTTGCCTCTCCAAGTAAATTTCACAATCGTCTGTCTTTACAAAATAAGAGTGGCATTTTTAGTGGGATTACATTAAATTAATTCATTGATTTAGGGAGAAAGATAGGCATCAATACAATGTTCTGTCTTCACATATTCCACATATTTGCATGGACTAGATGCCATTACCACTCTATTCCATTCTTACACTGCCACTCACATGGCAGGAGTCATGCGGTGTCTACAATTTCTATTTCAACCATAAACTGTATACTTCCTCTTAATTAGATTCTTATCTATTTATAAGTGTTCCTCACCTCCAAGAAATAATCAATGTCTTGCTTAACTTGTTGGTAATTTAACCTTGTTAAATTCATCGTCATCTTTCTAACCATGTGTTTTGTTTCTATTGCTAGAAATACAGTAGTCTTTCCATATTTTAAACTATTAGTGGAATAAGGTGTTGATATTATTTGTGCTTTTATTATACAAATGAGGTATTATTCTTTATTTCCTGGCAGCCCAGCCATTTTATCTTATGTAAGTTGGACAGTTATTTTCTCTTTGACAAGAAAACTACATTTGGGTAACAACAATGACAAGTTGTATCCAAAGGAAACAAAAAATAGCAAGAAAAATACATTTTCCTTTATTATATTTATTAAAATCTAAAAATGAATCAACTTTTATTTTCCCCTTTTCACTTTATAATAGATAATGTTAGAGAATTCTTTCAATTGGCTACATCAACTATATGATTTTTCTTAATCATTACCATAAATACAAAGTTTTGCTATCATTGTGGTTGATTACTTGTTTTATTGCCACGAAATCACCATGCCCTTCTTCACTCCACTGTACCACACATTACTTTGCTACAAGTAAAATCAATAAGGTCACTACATGCTTTTGTAGTTTATGATTTGTGCCTCCCTGTGTACAGAATAAATCAAGGTGGCCTACAATATCCTTACAATTTAAATTGTCAATTCTTTTCCACACGAATTTACTATTAGACTTTTTTTTTTTACCAAAAACACACACTTCATAGTGTTTAGGCCAACACACAGGTAGATGATAGATGGACAGGTAAATAAATAACAGGCATATCGTAATGATAAGTAGATGAACGTGCGGTGAGTAGATGACAGATAGGCAGGAGTTTATACAAGGGAAACAGAAAGTCATATGAGAGAGAAGACAGATAACTGTTCTAGGAACCAAAATTAAGTTAATTATTGAAGTAGAGCACCTATTTAGCAGTGAGCTAAAAAAGTGAACAGGAAAAAAAGAGATGAGTCCACAAAAAAAAAAAAAGCCCTCTGAACTACACATCTTTTAAATGTCCTTTACATAATGTACTGTAAAAATTTTTATCTTGTTTAACTTATTCTAACAGAGGGGTAAAAAAGATAAAAATAGTGTTACATATTATTATTGAAAATATGTCTAAACCACTTTAGTTATTTGACCTAAAATTAATTTCATGCTTTGAAAAATGATATCTTTGACAAATTACTGATGGTCCTATATAAACACCAATTCTCTTTGTAGAGTAATGATTTTATGGAAAGATATGTCAAGACAATTGTTCATCTCTATTATTTAAAAAGTAATTGAAATTTATAGATATGTTACTATAAAATTGCACTTCTAGTTGTACTTTTGGACCTACTATAAGGAAAGGAAATGTTAGCTGGGTCTAGAACACGCATATTAGTACAGCTGTCTGGCTTAAAAGTAGGATCTGGTGAACCTACAGCCACCTCTTCCAGGAGAATCCACATGATCGGCTTCATGTACATTTTCTTCCAAATCTTAAAATATGTCCATAATGGAGGCTTCTGATGTATTTATTTTGGTGGTTTGATGTCTTAGAAATGATTTCATCAAGATAGGAAAATGAATCGTAGGCCCAGCTGGTGTGGCTCAGTGGACTGAGCACCAGCCTGTGAACAAAAGGGTCACTGGTTCGATTCCCAGTCAGGGTACGTGCCTGGGCTGTGGGCCAGGTGCCCAGTAAGGGGTGCGTGAGAGATACCTACACATTGATGTTTCTCGCCCTCTCTTTCTCCTTCCTTTCCCTTCTCTCTAATAATAAATAAATAAATAAAAATCTTTTTAAAAAAGAAAAGAAAATGAATTGTCTTATAAGTATGTTCTTGGAGTAATTCTTGGAAAATTTATAGTAATAATAGAACATTCATGTCCATTCCACCATATGTAAAAAATCAGATTAATTTTTAACTTATGCCAAATACATTTAACTTTTATTTATATGTGTTTGCTGCACAATGAGAACATACTAATGAGAAGGCTGCAGTTTCTGCCAAAATGAACTCTTCTACTAGGACAAACAGTAACATAAACACTAGTCACAATGCCAAGTGCTTGATATTACAATGAAAACAATAATAACCTTGCCCCCGGGGTAAAGAAAACTTTCCAGGGTAAGGAATACTTGAGCTGTTCTTACAGGATTATTAGAAATTTATCAGGTTAAAAAAACATAGGAAGGACACTTGAACTCAAAGTCACGAAAAATAAAAGGAAATGGCAGTAACGAGAGGGTATGAGTTGGCATGAACTGCGAGCCATGAAGGGTGAACTTCAGCCATGAAGTTTAAAGCACAGTGGAAAACGAGTCTCAAAGCATGGTCGCTGCGTGCGGTGCTTTTGCACTGTGTCAGCTGAACTCGACTGGAACGGCATTTGCTAGAATTCCCCTCTCTGATGGTCGTGGGTTAGGGCGACCACAGGAAATGTACTAAAGATTTAGAATGCAGCCATGAAAGGGACATTAAGCTCTGGCATTGGGTTAGGGTGAGAGCTGCTGCAGCTCAAGTACAAAGTTGGTGACTTGTTTGAGCATGTAACTGCCATGTGACAGCATCCATGTCCCCAGCTCCTACAGCTCCCACCACATCTCCTCCTTTAAGTCCTAAGCTCTATATCAGACACGTGTGCAAAGTGCATTGCCTTCCTTCTGGAGGCCTCCTTTGCTGTAGGGATTGCATGTAGTGGGAAACACTTGAAAATTCCAGTTTCTCCTTGTGAATTCCAGTTCATCCTTTCTCTACCTGAGCTTGTCTTCCAGTATTGGCTCCATTGAGCTACAGCAACTTCAGCCCCACCACCAGAGAGATGATGCAGATGCACCAGCTTTTCAGAAACCACTTTACCAGCTCCCAATACTATGTAAGATCTAAATATATCCTCTGTACCACATCACTCAAAGTAATTTTGCTTCCCTGGTTGAGCCCTAAGTGACACACAAAACTTTGTTATTTAAGATTTACAGATAAGGTCTCAAAACATTACTTTTTCTTCTGAAGAAGTAACATAAATCAGAGTAAATTTTGTGTATATTTACCAATCTGTGCAAGAAGCAGTGATAAAAGGTCAGAGTTTATTCCAGTTAGGAGAGTAAAGTATTAATACTTGACTGTAACTAGAAGAACATCTCTATGAAAAGCTGTTCTTCCTTGAAAAGAAAGCAAAAGGGAATGACTTGGATTCAGATTTGTGCACATAGGCTAAGATCGGTAATGCTATCCTAGTTCTGGGGTTAATGTGAAACTGAGGTTTTTTGAGGTTAGGACTGATTCTCTCTTCACATATATAAAAAATAAATAATGCCATGATTGATGTTGTTAGTTCTTCTCTTGGTCTAATCTGCCGTGCTATCCCACAATATCCTGCCATATTTGTTGCCTTGTCCAATATAACTAGCAAATTGCTGTGCAAATGTTTAGTAAATTTGATAAATGAGTTTATTTAATATAGCAGTCAAGTACTGAGAAATGGATACCTTTGATATTGAATCAAAACAGCTGCCTTTCTGGTATATAAACTGCTAATAGTTAGCTTCAAACTCTACCTTTCCATTTCTTTAGTTTGTTTAGCCAAAGAGTAAAAAAGATGAGAGACATTACTTTAAGACATCTGTTTTAAATCAAGAACAATATTTACCCACAGTTGGTTTTTTATGCCCTGAAAAATAAATAGCTATTTGAATGAGGAAAAGACAGAAAATTGGCTAACAATTCCTGATAAGGCCTTATGATTGGGTATGTGTGTGCATGTGTGTGTGTGTGTGTGTGTGTGTGTGTGTGTGTGTGTGTGTGAGAGAGAGAGAAGGAGCGGGGCAGGGGAGGATCGCCTCAGGAGGTTGAATTTTTTGTCCTTATCCTACAAACTGGAAAAGAAGAAAGCTTGTATTGATAATAAACACACGGATAACCTAACTATCATGATTCCAATCAAATCTGCTGCCCACTTTTGCTAAGAAAGAATCAAGAGCACACTTAAGAAATCAATGACGATTCTTGTATGACAAAACACAGCATCTGGCAGAAAAAATCTCTGAGAAAAGAAAAACTCAATTTAGACACGACCATAACTCCTCTAAACCTAAATAACTTAACAAAATATAATTTTATGGCATCTCTTACACATCACCAGTCAATTTCACTCATTTCCAGTAGACTAATGACTGTAGATAATAATGTCTAGTTTCTTTTAAACATAAACATGTCCAAGCAGAACACAGGTAATTTTGAAATTAAATAAGATGTTCAAGACTTTCTTCATTTGCATTCCACGTGTTACCCCAAATGCACGGGAGCCACAACACGCAAGGCGTTGACTCCCTCTGTGAGTGCAGCATGGAACTGTCATGAGACAAAGGAAACAGGTAGAAATAGGTGTGGAATACATGAATAGATTTCAATATAAGCACACGAAACCATGCTCCTATCTGTACTCTTCATGCACAGGAGTCTATCTAAATTAGGACGAGGTTTATGAAGTTGCGTTAGAACTAACAAGATGTAAGAGGAACTAATAAGATACTTGGTTCACTTAAGGGAGTCTTCATGAAGAGCATATGTTGGTGTGTTTTTCAGAAAATATGTATGTATGAAATAATTTCCTTGAAGCAAAATAAAAATCAAAATATTCTGAAATATACACGGTCTTTTCATTAAAATTTTCACTTCTAGTTACTTGCCATAAAATTATTAATGTAACTTAACTTTGATCACTTTTATTGCAAGGTTATTTAGGATATCTAAAAATTTTTGACACCCTAAAAGATCAAATACAGGGGATTATTTAAGTAAATTTTAATATAGCAACATAAAATTCTAACCATGTATTAATATTTGTTACTAATAAAATATTCCTATAACACATTATTATAGAAAAATACACCATTTACCAAATAAGCTATTTAGTGTGTGTATGTGCTTGTGAGACAGAGGGAGAGAGAGAAATCTCGCATTATACACCTAAATTGTGGGGTTTCTCATTTCCTCCTTTGTAGTCTTTTAAAATATTTTTACAAGAAATGTATTGCCTTCTTAATTATAAATAAATTATTCTATTTTTCTTTAAAAAAACTGAATGACAAGAACAAAAATACAAGATGGCCCATGCATCATCCCTGGCTGGTGTAGCACAATGAATTGAGTGTGGGCTGTGAATCAAAGGGTCACTAGTTTGATTCCCAGTCTGGGCACATGCCTGTATTGCAGGCCAGGTCCACAGTAGTGGGTGTGTGAGAGAGGCAGCCACACATTGATGTTTCTCTACATCTCCTTCTCCTTCCCTTCCCCTCTCTCTAAAAATAAGTAAATAAAAAACTTCTTAAAAAAGATGACCCATGCAGAATTTAAGATTTGGGAGAAATTTCCTTTCAAGAAGTTACCAAGAGGCCATCTTAGTGCCCTCTCTTTAAGGTAGTGCTTTTTAGTAATACCTCCTTGATTTATTTTCCCCTTTCTCTTCTCTAAAGCATTCTTTAATCTGTTTATACCCAGGTATTTTGTTTCACATTGGCTACGTGCTTCCTAATGCACCCTGCAATAGTATGCCTCAGATAGATATCTGACAGAATCAAGCCCGGTTCACACAAGTGACATCTTTGTCAAAGGTAGCATGGCCTGACAAGGTGGGGAAAACAGCTATTTTAGGTAAGGGGCCTGGGTGGGGGGGGTTGGCATTTAAGAGCAAACACTTGAAGGCTAAATGAGAAGCAAAACAAGGCTACACCTAAAATTTTTAAGGAGTGAAGAATAAAGGAAAACATTTAAAACCATATTCTCACTTAGCTCAGCCTAATGGGTCCTGGTATGCTGGGTGGCACTCCCGTGCATCCACCACAAGGGGCCTGGGGTTCAAGGAGGAATCAGATTTAAGACAATTGGCATTCAGCCTTGGCAAGGAGCGGGGACAGAAGGCCCTTTGTTGACTCGGTCGGCCAGAGAGCACCTTGTGCTGAGCAAGATCTGGATTAAGGGCATGCATGCTTGCTTGTCACAAATGTTTTATTGTGTGTCTGGGCAAGTCATTCTCACTTGCTAAGGAACAGCAAGGGTTTTGTTCTGCATGAGCTTAAAATAAACTAGAAAAGTCAGAGGGGCTTAGGGAAGAGGGGAGCAGCAGGAGGAAGAGTTCATGTTTATAGTTTATTTTTGTTTGGTTAGCATTTTAGCTTTTTGAATAGGCAACCTCCTGGGGATTTTAAGTCTTAGACTTCATAAGCTCTGATTTTAAAATACTTTTTATGCTGATAATTTTAAATACTGTATTGCAATAAGATATTTGCTTGTTATCTCAGTATAAATGTCATTTTGGTAAAGTGCATTAAATACAATCAACGTGTCTTAACCCTGCCATACTGTAAGAGCTGAATGAAGACAATGGGACTAGTGAAGGGGAGTATTTTGAGTGGATTTTTCTTAGTTTTTTTTTTCCTTTGCCCTCTTTTGAAATATATAAAAACTCATAAACTCCTTTATTTGAAATGCCATGAATGCAATGAAAAACAAATAAAAATATTGGAAAATTATGCTTTTTTTCTCCAAGCTTTATATTTTCCTTCTTCCATTTCATCATTTTGTCCACAATGACCACCCCTTCCTTAGGCTGTGTGGTCCCTATTGAAAACCACTCATTGTTGAAATAACATAATCAGAAAACCTAGCCCCAGACACATATTAATGTATCTGCCATCTATACTTGCACAAGTTACTAATTCTCTGGGCCTCAATTTTCTCATCTCTCAAATGTGGATGCTGTAACTTGCCTTCCTATCTAATACAGTTAATGAGAGTCAAAGTAATAACACACTATTAGACACTCTGTGAATAAATAATAAGTAACAATAGCTATTTTCTAAGGTCTTCAACTTTTGCATAGAACCATAAGTAACATACTAAAAAAGTACATACAGTTGACCCTTAAACAACACTGGTTTCAGCTGTGCAGGTCCACTTATATATACAATTTTTTCAATAAATACGTAGTTGACTCTCCATATCCCTGGGTTTTGCATCCATATATTCCACCAACCATGGATGAAAACCAATATTTTTCATCCTTTGTTGGGTATTGTGCAGATGTGAAGGGCCAACCCATACATATTATTCTATTCTTCATTTAATATAGAGAACTTGAACATCTTCGGACTTTTGTATCAGTGGCAGGTACTGGAACGAATCTGCCAAAGATAACAAGGGAGGACAGAGTTTTAGGGAAAGTCAGAGTTAACTCAGATTTTTTTCTAATTATTTTTTGGTTTTGTTCAAATACAGTTGTCTCCATTTTCCCACCACCACTTTGTCCCACCCCACCTACCTCTGCCTCCCACCCTCAATCCTTTCGCCCTTTGGCTTTGTCCATGGGTCCTTTATACTCATTCCTTGATGACCCTTCCTTTCTTTCTCCCATTATCTCTGCCCATCTCTCCTCTGGTTAATCCGTCAATTTGTTCTTTATTTCAATGTATGGGGATCAGTGCCCCTAACCCCGACATTGTTCTTGAGGCAACCATACATTGTAAAGAGGGGTCAAAAAGCAAAACCTTGTGAAGATAATTATTTCAGGAGGAAGTATCTGATTTGCTGTGAGCCCACCTCCCACCCCAGGAGAAGCAGTGGGGTTTATACTCTCCTCTACCTCTGGGCTGGTGAGAAGAGCATCCAGGAGACAACTCAGAATGACTTAAGGAGTTCGTTTACTTTTAGAAAATCACAAAATCTGGTGACTGGCTTAAGCCTAAGAAAACTAAAGCACGTTGTAGAAGAGCATAGATGACTACATTGGATTTAGCCAAAGATGGGCAGGTATTTGCAATGAACAGGTGTAGACCAACTATGAAGGAATGCAAGAGTAGGCTGCTCTGGCTTCCTGTGTTAGAACCACTTAGGGAATGGCATGCAGGAAATGTATGCTATACCACTGGAATTATATGTTAAGTTTCTAGGAGCTGCTGAAACAATCAAAGGAACCACTGAAAGAGAGATGCACTCTCCAATCAAGGTTCTCCTTGACTGCAAGGCTCCCAGCAATGACCATTGCCAACAACCAGTAAAAGAACCCCAAGAGGGAAAGATTTAGTTTTAAGCATCCACAAGACCCAGAGGGGGGAAAATATCTAACCAAGTAAGATTACCCTGTCCCCTTTCCAATCCTCCCCTCCCAGATTTGACACTGTCTGCTAGCCAGTGTGGGAGGAGGTGAGTGGAAAGAGCAGAAGGCAGAAACCCACCCTCATGCATTTTCCGAGGCCAGGAAGACACCAAGCTAAAGTTGACAAAGGGGAAGAAATGTTTTCTAATATAAACTAAAACACTTATTAATATTTTGGCCTGGACACATTCCACTTACTGTATTACACTGTATTTAGTGACCTAATGCAAGTATAGATCATTTCAACTAAATTTTAAATGGAGGGACAAGGAAGACAAAATAAAATTGTGTCTTGATTACATTTCTAATATTTCAACATATGTGAAATAATTATATGTTAAATAATTATACATGTTGAATTATATTCAACACATTGGTTATATGTAATTGGTTATAATGTTAGCTTCTGGTACATCAACTACTAGCATTGTTTTTTAATAAACTATGAACTCAAGAAACTTAGTCTGGGTCAGATACCAAGCTTTTAAATTCAAACCTATCAATAAGCAATCAATGAGCAATCTATAAGCAATCCCTAAGCAACCAATATAGTCCTTTATTATAGAAAGGACTATATTAAATATTGTCAAAAAGGAAGAAAAAAACAAGTGTAAGGAAAGAAGGAAGACAAATTCGCTGTCTTTGGATTAGCTCACAACACAGTTTTGTTTTTAGAACTCAGAACACTATTGCAAGTTGTGAACAATTGCACAGTGACCTATTAGTTCTTCAGAATAATAGAGCTCAGTGAATCCGTTGTAAGATCAATCAGCGAAATGAACTTGATGTTCCACGGAATGCCCATGGGTGACTTTTCTGCACTCTCTAGATCAGAGAATCGGGATCCTGGAGCAGCAGCACACTCACTTTTCACTTGACCCTTTTATTTCCAGTGCACTTATGTGCGCATCCTAAGCTGCTGCTTCCCAGCAGTCACCTCATAAAGTTTCCCTCCGTTGCTTCAGGAGCTGAAGATGGTCATCCTGAGAGTCACTTAGAGCTGAACAGGTGAAAGGCAGGAAAATAGAAAATACAGGCCCTGTCTATATTACAGACCTTTTCTAGAATGGGCCTCTCCACATATCTGTTAAAATGCTCGTTAGACATCTCATATAGAAAGATGACATGAAATGTTGGACCCACTTCAGGCAATGTTGAAGCAATTCAAAGAAGAATTCTGCAGAGGAACAAAATATTTTCAGAACATCAGAGAAGAAATGATACTATTCTTAGGAGCTGAATTGTGTCTCCTTGAATATTCATATGATGAAATTGTAATCCCCAGCCTTTCAAAATGTGACCTCATTTGGAAATAAGGTCACTGAATAAGTAATTAATTAAGTTAAAATGAGGTAATACTAGAGTAGGGTACCTAATCCAATATGACTGGTGTCCTCATTAAAAGGAGAGATCTGGACACAGAAACGCATGATCAAGGAGAGTGCTGTGTGCAGACTGAAGTTACGCTGACACATGCCAAGGACTTACCAGAAGCCTGGAGAGAGGCCTGGAAAAGACCCTCCCGGAGCCTGCAGAGGCAGCATGGCTTTTCTGGGGCTCTGGTCTTGGATTGCGAGCCTTCAGAATGGTCACGCAACAAATGTCTGTTGTTTAAACCACGCAATGTGTGATGGAGCAGCCCAAGCAAATGAATATGCCCTTTCTTAGAACCAACTTATAAAAATAATGAAAGCATTTCAACATATGCTCTATAAAGGTATAAAGTAATACTTTAAAATAACACATAATAAGACCTGTTCTCTAAGAGAAAGGCAAGAAATTTAATATAGATGAGTACTTCAAATTCAAGTGTCAAAGAAACTAAAATAGAAAGGTAATGGTCAGCTCTGAAACCTTATTTATGCGTTTATGGTATCACAGTTAAATGTTCCATTCACATATCTGTCTTACCCACTTAGTCTGAACGTGCCTTACTAGAGACCCTGCCTTGTGTATCTTTGTAATCCTTTCACAGAACCCAAAATAGCTCCCTGAGAATTGAACAAAAGAGAGTAATTCTTATCAGGAACCTGACCACCACCAACAAGGAAGCACTATTTCAGTTAATCTGTGACCTTAAATCACGCCTGTGTATGTGTTTTCTTGTTGTTGGCATTTAAATTCTAAATACTTGCAGTGGGTATGAATTTTAATCTACCACACTGAAATGCAAAAAAAGTCACATTATTTTCTAAGTAAACTTATTTCTGACTCCAAAACCCTGTCCCAACGATGGAGAGAAGTGCAATCACATTCATGCTGAAAGAATGCACCCTCTGTTCCAGCAGCGCCACCGAAGTGGGGCTGGATGCTGCCCCGCAATAAGCAAGAGCCCCTGGCAGCTGTCATTAGGGTGGCTTTGTGCTGCCCACTGCCCAGTCCCTAAGGTGACCCTGGACGGGAGCAACTCTGCATCTGTGTACGTGTTCAACACCAGAGACCCTTGTCAAGCTGGAAGCCCAAGGGTTGGGATTCATTGCCAGGAATGAATGCACCCCAAACATTCCCTGTCCTGGGGACCTGGGCAGGCACAGGGTGACAGGCTTCCTTATTTGTGCCTGTCAGAAAATCCCTTCCAGCCTCACACTCTCTCCCTTTCTCCAGGGCCAGCCAGCTGCGTCTGCTGTCACTTCCAGCACCGCCCCATCTCTGCCCTAGAGATGCAGTTCTGCAGACAGCCTCTCACTCAGGCTCGCACAGGGGGCTAAGTCAAGGTCAGTCTTGCCTTCTCTGAAAGGGAAGTCAGAATCAAAGGCTGGTTCTCACCAATTAGTTTCTTATGTTTCCCGTTACATACTTTGTATTTAATGCGCAGCACAAACCAACATTTTCACACACATTAATTTGAATATCAGTTAGTGAGACTCCCTGGATTTATAGACTCCCCTCTCCCCTTCAAAAAAATAATAAGTAAGTCAAGCTTTTCTGAGGATATGATGGTGGCAAAAAAAAAAGAAAGCCCACAAACCAATGATACTGTCGGGACCATTGCACAGAACTGTGAGATGGATTCACCTTAACAAACAACAGAGACGTGATGCTCCCTCCTCAGCCATCCGAGTCCGTGGTTTCCATGAGCCCTGTCTGTGTGTTTGCTTGCTGTTGCCATGCTCCTGTGGAGGACAGTTAGTGCTCAGGGGGTGGGGACACACTGGGAACATCTTTCATGGTCCAGACCAGAAGCTGCCCACCAGACGGGCACAGCTCTGCCTGCCTCACGTCCATGAACACGTCCATGAACACACAGCAACAACGCTGAGTTCACGTGAAGTAGGAAAATTCATTAGAGCACAGCCAAAGCCTAAGTTAGGAAAACCCCTCCGGTCTCCATTTACTATTTCTGCACTTTTCCTTTTCCTTTCATCAAACTTTGAAAAATCCAGCTAACTTTTCCATACCACTTACTGTCCCTGCTCATTTGGTCAACCCAGGGAGAAAGAAAAGCAGAAAACTCCTTAGTTATTTCACTTCTCAAATGAAGTCCAGTATTCCAGCATGGTTAATTGCACCTAGACAAAGTGGCCTTAATGCATCTGTGACCTATCAGAAATAGAGTTTTAAAAAATCACTGCTGGACTTTTCTCAAAATCTGTGAAAGTGTGTGTGCGTGTGAACACACACACACATTCATACATGCACACAGACACTGTCTCTCAGGAATGGTGTGCAAAGAGCCAGCCCCCACTGACCATTTTATGACTGTTTGCACATTTGGTGCAGAGCAGCAGTGAAGGCCCTGGCGTCTGCAGCAGCTCCAGCAATTAGCTCCAAATGAAACAGTCATAAATAGTAATTAGCCATTCCCTCAGTCATATCCCAAAGCCTTTAAAAAATCCACAGAGAAATCAATACATTCTTTTCTAAAGGCCTATTATAGGCGCACCACCCACCCCACCATCGCTTCACAGGAGCCTAGAGCAGGAGCAGCGGGCCGGCCGCTCCCCCATGCCTGTGAGTGAGCTCCGGGCGTGGACCACGAGGGGAGGGCAGCAGAAAGTGGAGAATAGAGAAGGGGCTGCACAACCAAAGGTCGGGAGAACACTTATCAAAGTAGCAAGATGCAGCTCTTGAGGAACCAAGAATATTCTGCACAGGAAGACCCGGGGACACGATCCCAGCTAACACAGAGTGACCGCCTGCATGGCTCTGCCTCTGCTTCAACTGTGGTTGGAGAGGCCCATGAACTCCCACTTCACTCAGCGGTGATCGCTCTCGGCCCGAAGATGAAGCCACGTCACTCCTTTAGTGGGGACACTAGAGGGGGGATCTCCACAGGAGGCCTCATATTAATAAGGCTTCATCCTCTGCCCTAAAAGGTGGATTCAGAGGTCCTCACAGGCATATCTGGGTGTTGGCAGGGAGTTTGCAAGAGTGACAATTAAACCCAGTCATCCAGTAACTAGACACGGTCCATTCTGGGACATGCTGAGTAGCTTTGATGTGACTATTCTAATTCTAACCATCGGATTTCTGGAATGGGCCTCAGAAGCATATCTGGCTTATTGCCTTGCCTTCAGTGATGTTTCTTCTCTTCCATTTCTGACAGATTTATGTACGGTGAAGCCCTGAGCTCGGCCTTTTGATATCAACCATCGAGACCCTAGACGACCACGCGCAGCATGTTTCATCAGGGGTCTCAGAACCTGGTCCGGGCGCACGGGGGGCCTGAGCAAACACTGGCAGTGCTGCTTCCATTCCCGAGGGGCCTGGACTGTGCATTCCGAAGAGCAGGCCTGAACGTCCTCTCAGACTCCGTCTTCCACCTCCCACTGCCTGTTCTCCAGTGAGCCAGGCTGGAGCGCTCAGCGCCCCCCGAAACACATCTCCTCTGTGTTCTTACTCAGGCACACACGCCTCTGATACCAGTGTGTTGCCATTGAGCGGCCCCATCCTTCTTGTGTGTAATGGCAAAGCCTGATGTAATGACAAGGCTCAAGTCAGACTCCTGTGCTTGAAACCTGACCTTGCCACTTATTAGAAGAATGAACTTGAAATTGTCTCCTGGTCCCTCTAAGCCACAGATTCTCAGCCCTGTTTGCGCATTAATGCCACCTGGGAAGCTTAAACAACCATGACCATGACAACTGCTCCTCCAATCTCAGATGCTCTGCAGACCGAGAGAGCAGAAGCTGTGCTGTGGGTTCCGGTGTACGTACTTCATAAAAAGCGCCTCCCGTGATTCCCATCCTACGTGCATTTACAACTGAAACCTCGGCTTTTCTTACCTGCAAATCAGTGATAAGAATGACCTACATGCAAGGATTATTGTGAATTTTTAATTCTGTGACATGGGTATGGTGCCGGAAACGATTAACTATATAATCAATTAACTGTAACTACGTTACTGTTTTCTATTTTGCTTCCGACACATTTGCACCGGGCCCTCCGAAGGCCGTGCTGCGGGGCAGTGCGCACGCGGTCCCAGGCTCCGGCAGAGCGTGTCGGCCTGCACAGGGAGCACCAGGCCAGCAGCTGACCCGGGAGGGCAAGGGTGACATGAGTGCACTCCTCTGCTCCCTGAAATGCTCCCCGCCTTTGCTCCACAAGACCAAATCAATCCCTGCTTCAAGGTCTGTGGCAGCGAATTCCCACGTCCCCCCTCAACACACCTTTTCCCATCAAAACTCAGAGTTCCAGAGTTTAGATCATTCGCCTGGCAACTAGTTATAACTACCCTTCCTTCATGGTCCTACATGATCTTACCTTGTTTGGCTCTTTTTGTTTATATCTTTTCCCCATATAAACATTACCTTTTCCTCTGTTTATACCCCTCACAGAGCCTAACGTAGTATGTAATATGCGACACATTAAGAAAAACAAATAAATCCTCTAAAGGGTGGGGGGAAATCCTACTTTAATTTTGATAAATATTGAAATGAGATAGGAATGGCAATATTTAAAAAATAACCCGAGCAAACATTTTAATTTCGTGATCATGAACTGCACTCCCTTTGTTGGTAAACACTCCGTGGGTGCCAAAAGGCCAGTAAAATCTGACAGCAAACGCTGCGGGGTTTGGAGGCGTGAGTTCTAGTCCAGCGCTAGGAATACCTAAGTTGAGACCTTGAGCAAGTCAAGTCATTGTCACGGTTTTCAGAGCCTGCAAGAGGCGAGTGTGAAGACGTTGATCTGGAAGGCAGTTTTCACCTTTACTCTCTGTGTGTGGGATTCTAAGATTTGCAAACACAAGTGTTCAAAGTTGCAGACATAGAGGTCCTCCCAAAAGATAACACTGCTCCCCTGAGAATGGAGGACACAACTATGCAAAAGCAAGAATACAAAGAAAGAAGGAAAACTGAGCTTGAATAGTGAGAGAGGAACAAAGAGCCGAACGAAGCCTGATTTGTGGGCCTCTACTGCCCCCCTCAGAGAAAAGGGCGGCAGCGGGGTTGCAGGCACACTGTGGGGAGAAAGGCCTTTCCCGCAGTCAAGACGCGCAGGCCTTTCCTAGGAAAACAGCCTTCAGTGTGGATTATTAAGCTAATTACTTTAGAAATAACAGTAGCTACTGAGAGTCAGATGTACTCATTTGAAAACTAATCAAATCTTCTTGATAATTATTCAAACTAACATTGATGAAGCAATTGTTATGTCTCAATCAAAAGTAAAAGAGAATCTATTCAGGGACCTTAGAAAACCTTATTGTCACCCTCAGATAAGCTGTCCCTTTCCTACCTGGTGTTAAATTTTGATCCAAGCCACCATCGGCTGCCCACATTCCCCTGCTGGGATGCCACCCACAGGTACCTCGTTATCTCCCTGATAACGGGAGAGGACAGGTCCTTTCCTCCATGCAGTCTGTGTCTGTTCTATCCTTTGAGGGGGGTTCCATTTCAGCCCGCCACTCTGTGCAAGTAGATGTCATTACCAAGTCCCAGCTGGAGAGTCGCTGCTTTATGAGGTTTTCTCCAACACTTCCCGTCGAACTCAACTTCAGAGATACTCAATTCGACCATTATATATAGAAGATTGAATACAAATATTCACCTCCTTTCTAACACTATTGCCAAACCACACTAAAATGACACTACAAGACACAAAATAAAAACCCCAAACAAGAAAGAACAGGACAGAAAATAGCACCATTGGAGAAGTTGAATCCTCAATAAAAAGAAGGTATAGCGCTGTCAGAGAGTTCAGTGGAAGAAGATAGGAAAAGCATTAAAAAAGGAAGGGCTGTTCTCTAAGGAATATATATATAAAGTAATAAGCAAATATATTAAGTGGTGCTAATGTGTAAGAAGATAAAAGTAATAAATCCTAATATGTCATAATAGGTGGCTTAACATTTAAAAAATAAGTCAAGAAATAGCTGTGCACATACATTTTTAGAGATAGGAAATAAATGCAGGAAAATAAATAGCTAATAAAACTGAAGTGATTGATTGCCTTTGGGGAGTCAAATATTGATGCTGTTGGTTTTTGCATGCTTTTACATGAGAGTGTATTAAACTAGCTGCCTATGCTATCTAGTAAAAAACAAAACCTTCTTTTTGAAAGGCGAGTAGAATATCAACTCATCACTTCTTTCCACCCTATTATACCCTGCTACACCTCTGCCTGCACCATCCTTTTCCTATTATAGTTTGTATTATAACTGTGCACTTTGTCTCACTGAGTGATTCTAAGCTCCTTAAAGGAAGTGGCTTGCCTTATATTTTTATGTTTCTCCCATGCTTCCTCCCAAGGACTATTGGAAATGTGAGCATACATTCCGAGAAGTTGTCATGTTGGGAGTGTACCTGTCACTCTCCCAGACAGCCTGCACTTTGTCTGGTATTCCTACATAACAAATAAATATCCTGCTGAAAACACTTTGAGAGATAGCAAGTAGTATGCTGTTACACTTAGTGTCCACTCAAAATACCAATGATGCTGAAAGGACTAAGATTTGTGAGACAACCACTGTCATTTACAATTTAGTATGAATGAATTGAGTAGGTCTGTTAGTTAAGCCAATACATGTATTTTGTTGGAACTCAGCCAAAAAGTAATGAAAATACTGTGTAATCATTTTACTCCCATCTCCAACAGATTCTGAGTCAGTGGTTCTGAGTTACAGATGCAGAACTTGTACGGATGTGAAGCTCATCAGAATATTCTAATGCTGTCAGGGTTGGAAATTACTACAAGTTTAGAATTCACGAGAAGAGGAGAGTGAGAATAAAAAGAGGATAAAGAAGAGAATTTAGAGTTTTTAAAAGAAACCTGTTGCTCTCTTCCATTTGTCTAGAGGCAACGATGATCACTGTCACCTGAATCTCAACGGCACTGTTTTCCACGTTGGAATGTTGCTCAGACTTGGAGAAGGACCACAGCAGGTGTCACGGTTGATATGAACACATCCAAAGGATCAAGACAAAAACATTACTTTAAAATGCCTGAGAAAACAAGGGTTTTTGCCAGTAGTCTACAGGTGCCACAGACATTTTGGGACACGAACACTAAAATTTCCTTCTTAATCTATGAATAATTATGTCTTGCTTTTAAACAAGCTGTTCCTGAAAGTTGTATAATAAAGCCTGTTCATTTCCAGCCCTGAAGTATTTACCCACAGGTAGTGTTTCAGTGCAGTTCTAAAGGAAGCCCAGACCCAGGCGTGAGGACTCACACGATGCCATCACACAGCACGCTGTCCGGTCACCACGCACGGACTGCAGGGCCACATCAGTATTGGAATAACTGCTCCATGGTTCCATCTATGGAACTACCAAAAGTTAGAAAAGCAACATCATATTTTTATCTCCCAAGTTAGCAAATGTTATTAAGCATATCATACATTGTGTCAATTATACGCATAAGAATCTCTACGACAGGATTTTTGTTATTAGCAAACAATGTAAATATCCCACAATATAAGGATGATTAAATCAATGGGCAATTATTTATTCATTAAAACCGTGTTTTCAAAGACCATATAAAGACAGGGGGCAACAGTCTTCATAAAATAATTTTACAAGGCAAGGTATAAAAATCTATATACAGTATCATCAGTCTCATAAAACATACAAAAACATTCATATGTAAACATCCACATACATATATTCCACTGTAGCTAAGAGTGTTATTTCTGGATGGTGAGATTATGGGCAATTTTTATTTTCTTTATATTTTACAGCTTTTCAAATTGTTCACCATAAAAATGTGATATATATGTATATACATATACATATATATTTCTAAGTAGAAAAAAATAAACGTATTAGTGTTGCCTGCTCAGCAACACTTACGACCTTGTGGACAACCCACACCAAGTGAGGGAAAACATTCTCTCAGGGCAATTGCTGCAATTCCAGAGAGACTGGAAGGTCTGATTCAATTAAGGAAAAAAATCATTGCTTTTTTTTTTCTTCCTCTGAAATGCTTTTTATACATTTCCAGAGTAAGGGGTAGAGTAAAATAGACCATGTAGGACCCTAAATCAAGAAGAAACAGATCAATTCTAAAAGGCTGTGTTTTGAAATTATTATAAGTGAACTTATTCACAGTGCATTAGGTTTTAGTAATAAAGCAACACCCTCTCTCCTTCTGTCTCATGATTTCCCTGCTCTGCCTCCACACTTCTGAACAGTAAAATAAATCAAATTACTCCAACAGAAGCATAGTATTCTCCAAAGAGAAGCCCTGTGTCCCTCCCTTTATTCTACATTGTGCTGGAATAAAGCACATGAGACCCTCTCATTGAATCGTTCTAAATATAAAGCCTTTGGAAATACTAGGCATTATGTGCCCTTTCCGAATTCACAATTTCCATTGATGTTAATAAGAGCTTCAAGGAAGGATGAGGAAAAACCAGTCCCATTATGTTTTATTACATCTTTATTTTATGAACTGGTCTCATGGATGATAAATCAGTGCTACTGGTAAACCATATGTCTTTCAGGAAAACCCCTCTTGAAATTTCCCTCCTTTGTGCCATTTCGATGTTGTCAAAAAGAAAAACTAAAAGACCAAACACAAACAGAATGTTTTTGACCTGTAGCAACGTTAGAACTATGGATGACACCCCCAAAAATGTTAACTGCGGCCTTTATAATTAGCAGCAAGTGCAGTTCTGTTAAAAAGAAAAGGGAAAATGACCCAAGGTACTTACTGTATTTTACAAATACCTACTCAGCAGCTGGCAGTTAGCTAACCCAGAATCAAATCGTGCTCACCGTGAGATAAGTCTGCAAACAGCCAAGTGCTCTGGAGTCAGATGGCAGAAGTCCAATGACCATGTCATGGCTCAGCCCTGTGGCTGGCCGCCCTGGAATGGCCTTATCTGTCTTTGCTCCAAGAGGGCTGTGTTCAGGGCTTCAGGCCTCAGTTCTCCAATCTTTACCGTTTCCACATGACAGATATTCCACAGTGCATGTGTTCTTTTCCGTATATTTCTTTGTATTTCATGCCCAGCCTTACGGCTATTTCTCTGCTCAAGTAGCCCCTAAACTTAAAATATCTTCTTTCCTTTCTCTCTTACACTGCTCCTTTTTTGTTAAGAATGCTCTTATCCAAAATTCTGATCTTCGTTGTTCTCTTCCCCCAAAAACAACTTTATAAAAATCCAAACATTAAAAAGGGTACATACAGATTTATTTTATTAATAAACAGACAGTATTTTCACATAAATTGATTACTCTAAAGATAGAGGACTTCTTTTAAAAAATTTCACAGCATCAAACTGCCTCCGCTCTTTCCCATCACTCACCTGAGACGCGTGGAATCCAAATCTTGTTTTGCCACATCCTAGTGATAGGGATCAGTGGTGTCGAGGAGAAGTAACTGGCAGTTAATTCAATCTCTCTGATGCTCAGTTTCTTCACGGATAAAACTGTGAACATACGGGCCTTGTGTGGTGTTTATAAAAATTAAATGCGGTGATACAGGTACAGTAGTTAATACAATCCCCGGAAGAGTATAGGTGCTCTCACAATACTGGTTGTCTACATTTTTCCCTTATATTCCATTTTGCATTCATTTTTAAGAAAATAAATAGTCTCTATGGATAAACGTGTACATTCTCTGTTGACAGAAAACAAAAACTCTATAATTCGCTGTAATTTTCTTCTCTGCTGTAGCTGTCAGTAAATTTTGAGCCAAATCTATTGCTCAAGGATTCTAATCAACTTAATTCTTATTTCTGCAAGACTCTGCTTTCTTCTGCATCTTTTATGTGAATAAGGGCCAGTTTTCAATTAAATAATTTCATTCCTATCAAAATATTAAATACATAAATGCACATATAAATTTAGGTACAAATCATGCATAGTGGGAAAAGCATTGCATTAAAGCGTAAGACTGAGATTTGTTTCCAGCTCCAGCACTAACTAGCTTATATGCTTAAGCATGTAATTTCATATTAATAGGCCTCAGTAAAATTAAATGATTTGTGAGACCATTTTAAATTATGCAATTATTCTGATCTTTAAATAGAGAAACACTCAGAATGGAAACTATGCTCTATATAATTTTCTCACAGTCAAATTTTGTCAAATTTTGAAGACAGAAACATAATGAATATCTCAGGGAAATGTCTACTAATATTTCTCTCAAGCATGTTTTTAGAAAGCTGAAACTAAGGTAGAAAAGGCATTTAAGTCTCGGTAGCTAAAAAGACTTTATATTTTAATAAAGAAAAACCACTCTTAAAAATCCCTTGAGAAGATTTGAACTTTCATTCTCTCCACGTAAAATCTGTAGTTTTGCAAAGACATTGTCCAGTGGAGGGAACATTGGATTAAGGGGTAAATAAGAAAGTACACTGGATAAATGCTTGTAATTAGAAGAAAAAGAGCTACATAAAGGTAAGGTATTATTTTTATAAGGTTCATAAATAAATAGTCAAATATATTTATGTTCTTATATAATTTAATATTTTAAAAACTAAACTATTTAAATCTCAAATTATAGTACTGTTTTAAATTATTTGGTGCAAATACATGGCATACAAATAATAGTAAAATGAATCTACTTTTGCATCAATTGATGACATTTATCCACATTACCTTTATAATAATGTAAAATATATTTTCATATATTAACATAGTTTACTCAGACACTTAATATCCCATCTTGTTAATTTATGTTTGTTTGACTTGATATTAGGTGTTGTAGTTCTTTTCTTTTCTTATTGTTTTTGATTTTATAATAAGAGCAAAACAAACATATCAGGGGCAAAGTGCATTTATTTATTCAATTCCCTGTGTCTGTGTCAGCTCCCGTAACTAACTTATTAAAATGCAAGCATTTCCTAGTATCGCACCTTAAGCTGAAAATTTTTATTTGTAATCTGAGCATCTTCTCTGAGTCAGTGTAATGCTGAAGTCCACACATTTGTTCTTTGCTTTGAACTGAGACCAGTCCTTTAAAAAACATTACCCATGTGATCATCTTACCCTTATGACCCCTTTAATGTACAATCTCCTGGCTAGAGAGGCAGAGGTATCCACCCAGGCCTACAATATCCTTCTCTTCCTGCAACCTATTTATTCAGAAGGTGGCTACTTGCAGGAAAGGAAATACATCAATAAACAGAAAGTCTTCAAAATTACTTAAGAATAACAGGTTTGCTACTATGACGCTCTTAACCACTCTTAATTTTATCCTTTTTCAATCATCATACTTGTTTTATTTTTCTCAAAATGACTTGTAATACCTTTAAAACAGACCTGTCAGATGAACTAGAGTTAAAAACACAGAAACCATTAGACTGTACATCATGTGTTACCAGAATAGGCTAATTTCAAATATGCTTTTCTCAGAGAAAAAATATATATTAAATATATATTTTTAAATGGTCATTTTTCATATATGTGTTATTCTAAAATATATCAAAATACAAAAATGTTTCAAATATACATGAAACACCAGCAGTGTTAAACTATGTAAATTAAGGAAAAAGAAAACCTGGGGTTAATTCACAATCTACCTCAAAATTATGTATTCCGGGATCCATATGCTATGCTACTTCCTATGTTAAATGTTTTTTCCCCACATATGCTAATATCCTGTGCTAATTGCAGGTTATCAAATGCAAGAAGTGAATTTACCCATGTTCTCTATCATTTGATATATTAGGATGTTAGGAAGAACATATTGGAAACTTCTGGCTTAGAGAGCCAGAAACTCTGATCTACCCTTCAATCTGGCACTGACTGGCTTTATAATAGTAACATGTCACTTCATGTTTCTGTCCATTTATATTGTACTCAATGTTTCTGTCCAATTATACTTTACTCAATATTCTGTGTTTGTAAATCAACTGTTCCTTGAAAGAAATTAAGAAAAAATGGACAGTTCTTTCCAGATAAGAAAGAGAGGCTCTAATAAAAAATTGCTTCAGTTACATAATTTTGGGAAAGCAAAGCTCCCCAACAAAGAGAAGACAGCCCCAGCAGAACCCTCAGCAGAACTCTTAGCACAGACGTCAAACCACAGGAACCAGAACCTAGACTGACATGGGTCTTGCATAAGAACTTTAGACCTGAGTGCTTCCCTCAAACTGATGTTCCCAAACCAAAATTTATGACTGAAGAGTCTTTGGGTTTTTGTTTGTGTGTTTGTTTGTTTTTTACAAAATCAGGGAATTTTAAAAACTGGAAGTTATTGGGAAATTATAGAAAAGTGGGTTATGAAAAGGATGAACATGGTCTCTGTTTGCCTAGTGACTTTCCTGGTTTTTTAACTGAAAGACCTAGATGTCAGAACAACTGACTACCTGTTGGGTTTTGTATCATGCTATGTAACCCAGATGAGTAAGGACCTGGATCATTTAGTTGATCTTGTTAATTTATTGCAAGAATAACTCAGGCAGAACACCAGAGGAAGAGCAAAGAGATTCTTTATTAACGCATGTGGACCCAGAGGAGGCAGTCTCCAAATTCTGGGCCCCAGACTTCTATTCTACTGCCCTTTTATATAGCAAGGCAGGCGGGGTGAGTGATAAGCAGGTTAACAGTTTTTATCCAGGCTCACCAGCCCCTTTTGCAGAGTTTCCTGTCCAGGGCCACGCTGCTGATGCCTGTCTGAGGTTTCGGTGTGCCAAGTAGCTTACAGAAGCAGGAAGTGAAAGCTAGGTTACTTCTTGGGTGCTATTTTCCTTAAAATGGCTAGTTTTTCCCTTACAAATTTACATATCAATATTCAGTCCTGTATGGTTTATTGTCATGTGGCTCCTATCAGGCCCAATACCTGATGTTCTGCCATTAACCACCTCCTGCCTATGCTGTGCACACAGGCCACCCCCCACACACAATACAACCCTGCCTTCACACTCCTACTTTGGAAGGGTATACAAAGTGACTAGGAATCTCTATGGAGGCGGGAAATAGCACAAAGACTGAATTTGCAGGACCTAATTTTTAGCTTTAGATAATAGACAATTACATAATATTGGAGTGGGAGATAAAAACACTGAAGAGGTTGCATTCATTATTTTAACTTTGTGAAGCTTATCCCAGTCCATTCTAAACTTATAAAACATTCCACCTGAAAACAGAGTAAAACAGGTATCTACACATAATGAAAAGGGGAAATGAAGGTATAGTCAGTTTTTACTGCTACAAGTGTGAGTTTTCTTACAGTGGCTTTCATATCTTATCAGAGAAAAGCAAACTGAGAGGACTGCTACCTAATGAGGGAGTGCAGGAAGAACCATTGATGAGGTAGATTAAATGATGACTACCCCCACCCGCAAATATCCTGCTCCTAAACCCTGAAGACTGTAAATGTTACTTTATGTGGCAAAAAGGACTCTGCATGTATGAATAAACTAAGGATCTTGAGGAGGGAGATTATCCTGGATTATCCGAGTGGTCCCTGAACATAATACCAAATGTCTTTTTAAAAGGAGGACAGAGGAAGATTGAACACAAAGAAAGGTAAAGCCAAGGCACTTCTGGTTTTGAAGAAGGACAAAAGGAGCAGGACAGAAGAACGCAAAGAATGCCACTCGAGAAGGTAGAAAAGTCAAGAAAGGAGAATCTTTCCTGAAACCTCCAAGGGAGCTTCTTGATTTCAGCTCAAGGAAACTGACTTCAGACATCTTTCCTCCAGAACTGTAAGAAAATAAATGTGTGTTGTCTTAAGCAACCAAGTTTGTGAAAGTTTGTTACAGCAACAATAGAAAACTTACACAGAACGTTTAATTAAAGAAGCTTATAATATGTTAGGACCAGGGAGAACACAAGTGAAAAAGGTCAAAAGTTTTCAGACTAATAAAAGCAAGACATCAAAATTCATTTTCTGGGCATGTCAGAGTGATAATGAACACAACAGTGATGGGAATAAAGCTCTTACAGGTGATACCTTTGGGGAAGGAAACAAAAAACAGAAAAGCAATGGCTGTTGACACAAAGATATAAGCAGTTAATTTTTTTAAAATATCTGAAATGTTGAGGCCTTTAAATATATAAGGTTACATACCTGTTATAGAAAATATACACCACAATCGAAATAAATAATTCCATAGAAAATCATTAAAAACCAGGAAAAACTATCTGAGATCTTAGAGATTCTAGGCAAAATCTTTGCAAAACCAAATAAAGAAACAAATAACAGAGCTATTTTTCACTGAAGTACTTACCAAAAACAAAACATATGCACAAAATATTAACAATCATAAAAGCAATAAACATTATGGCAATAGAATTATCTTAACTGGTGATAATATACCATATTGACTGAAATTCTTGCCTCTTCCCAAAAGGTTTGTGATCTCATTTGACAGAAAGTCAAAGGCAAACATGAGAAAAAATGCATGTAAACTTGGGCTATATATGCACTTAAAAGGAAGAAATGGTTTTGATTAAGAAATTTAGGAAAAGCCTCCCATATTATTGGCCAATATTGATGAAGGATATGTTTTGTCTAGGGCTGCTTCTGTGCAAATGAAAATATTTCAATACTCAATCATCTAAGGTAATGCAGGATTAAGAAGGCAGCAGGCCTGGCTGAAAATCCCCAATGATCCTAGAAATGTAGATTTTTTAATTTGTGGAATGACAATTTTTATCCTACACCACCCTCTTTCTCAGTCTTATCTAATATTAAAATTGACTGGTAAAGACAATGAAAATCCCAGATTAGACAAAACATATAATTTGTTTCAAAGCTTAAAAGTGCTATCAAAATAAGAAATTACTGGTACAATATAGTATAAACAAAGCTGGAAATTCAAGGAAGTAAGCAGATTTCTGAAGTCAGGTGGAGTCTAAAAGTTTTTCTAATCTAGATAATTTTAGTTCTTGTTTTCATAGTTCTTTGCGGCACTTGGGAGAGAAAACAAAGTTTTGTGCTCTCCAAATGGTGGTTCCCACAGCAGAGCCTCTGATGTAAGCTGAGGTCCCAAAGGGTTGTGCTGTCAGTGTAAATACAAAGCAGAAGTAAACCACATGGCATTCCATTTCCAGGAAGCAACAAAGAAAATGATCTTGGTGCAAGAACACGATGCATGGTCTGGGAGACAGTTTATAACCTGAAAAGCTATGACTACAGGCTGGACCTCAGAAAGATTTACAGTTCCAAATCATTTTACCTGTGCCACTCAATGGGGGGGGGGGGCTCTGCCTGCATAGCCCACCCACCTGCCACAGATAAAAATACTACCAAGACATGATTTGCTTGGGGAGGAAAGATGGTTAGCTTCTCTGATGGGAGAAGGGCCCCAAATCCTTGCCTCAATGACTTTTTATTAGGCTCGTAACACACAGGGATACAGGTAAAGCTCATCAATCAATGACAGGCAGCAAGCATCAAACAATAGATAACACTTCAAAGAAATCTGAGGGCTTAATATGAGTCAGTGTCTGTCAGGTAAGGGGGTTGCAAAAACTTTAGGAGACATGCTCATTTTCTTCCCGGACCCTTATCATATGGATGATAGCACTCTTAGCAAAGCAGACTTCACAGGACTTGATGAAATCTTTCTTATGTCCAATTACCCCAGAACCCACTCTAGCTGGCAGAGGGCTGCACCTCCTCCCTGTCAAGATTCAGGCTTAAGTGGATTAGAGCCAGGAAATGCTTCTCCCAGAGCTTCTCCCAGATGGAAAGGGGACTCAGGCTATGTGAAAATAGCCAGGGAGTTTGAGGGTCCTTTGCCCTCACTTTGCTGCAGTCCCTGAGTCCTTTCTTGATGGCCACCCACATGATCATGTCTGGCTTGGGTTGCCCCTTCTCTGAGGGGTCGTACCCATAGACTCTGAGTAACCGACCAAGCACTGGGGGCTAGAGATGGCAGAAGCAGCACTCTCGCCAGGGAGATAAGCTTTGTTTCCTCAGTGGCTCACAGTCTGGAGGTCACTCACTCAGCCTTAGCCACAGCGGGTGGTTAAAACTCCTGAAACCAGACAGAGCGGTTCCCAACAATTCAAGATTATCTTAAGTAATTAAGTAAAAAAGATTCTATAATATTTGCAGCCCAAAGTACCAGCCAGAAACAAGTGCAATATTATCTGCAAAAAAATATGTCTTCTTAGGTGTCATAAAGACTCAAAAATATTTTTTCAAGACAAATGAGTGCTTCTTAAATAAAAATCAGAAAACAAAAAAGAAAACTTTGCTTTAACTGACAACCAACAGAAATAAAGACAAAAGGAGGCCCTGAGACTATTTGAATAATGGAACAATCAAGAATAAAATACAAAGTTATTTTACCTGACAAATCTTTAAAGGAATAACAAGCAAACTTAAAATAATGTGTAGAGAATTTAAAAAATTAAAATATAACCAAATAGTTCCTCTAGAAATAAGTATAATAAAATTTAAAACCCAATGGATAAATTTATAGTTGAGTAGATACAGCTGATGAGAGAATTAATAAATTGGAAGGGGGGTTTATTAAAGAGTTATCTAATAAGCAACATTAGGAAAAGAAAAAGATAAAAAAGAGAATAGAGGTTAAAACACAAAGGTTGAAGATTAAAGGAATAGCACGTATTTACTTGAAGTTTAGATAAAAATAAATAGCAGAGTAAATATCTGAAGAAATATTGGAGACTAATTTATGAAAGATGTTATCCATAGATTGAGAGAAACCAATGAATCTCAAGTAGGATATTTTAAAACAAATCCACATCAAGACTTACTATCATGAAAATGAGGACCACCCAAAGCCATTGAGAAAATCTGAAAAGTTCCCAAGTGAACAAACATATTATCATAAAAAAATATCTTTCCAGTAGTCATACTACAGTTTAGTGACAGTGCACTAATCTTAAAGGTAAGGTAAAGTAACTGCCAACTAAAATTTTATACTAAAAAATAATGACTTCAAGAAATAAGCAAATATTATTTTCAAAACAGAAAACAAAAAATTTACCACCAATAGACTTTCACTAAAAAAATTCTCAAAAGCATTTATAAAGCAGATGGCCAGATACAAAATAAAAGAAGTTAAGAAAACTAAAGTACCATTTAATAAAAAATAATCCAGTGTGAATTTGAAAGCAACAAGTAATATTTGAAACACACAAAAGCAAAAGCATATAATATGGGAAGACGTCAATTAATTCAATGTGTAACAAAGTCCTTGTTATTTACTGTAGACTCTGATATGCTAAGTTGGTGTAATTTTAGGATAACTGCTAAATGCAGAGAAAATGTGTGAAATCTCCAAAATAGTAGAGAAGAGAAATGGAATGAGAATAATCCACCTAAAAACAGGGAAAGAAAAGACAGGGAAAAAGAACCAGAGAATGCTTTGGATGAAGAGAAAAGTGTGTGTGATGGAATATAGAGTAAAACCTTACCCGGGACTCTAAATAAATCAGTAATTATGTCAATTCATTAAAAACTTGAATAAATCCTTTAATTAAAAGACAAAGATTGCTTAAAATTTAAAAATCCAACCAAATGCTGTTATGAGAGACATAATTAAAACTTACCAAAACAGAAGCTCAAAAATAAAAGGACAGAAAAAAATACAGCAGAAAAATTTTGACCAAAAGAATATTAGTGGTACATTGTTACAAGTAAAAGTATATCAAAAAGCAATCAGCATTACTATAAGTAAAGATAGATATTTACTGAATAATAAAATGTTCAATTCACCAGAAAGGTAGAACAATTATAAATAAGTTATACTCAATAATATTGCTTAAAAGTACACAGGGAAAAAATTGACAGAAGTCCAAGGAGGAATAGAAATCCACAACTACAGTAAATGACAGAATTTAACTCACTTGGTAAAACAGCAGGGAAAAAACTCAGGAAGGATATAGATTTGAAAATCACAATTACCTAACTTGATTCAACATAACTGATACTTAAATACATAGTGTTTTTTTAAATAAAACAGAGCTAGAGCTATAATATGGGAGAAAATATTTGCTACACATATAATTAAGAAAAAATAATATCCACATTATTTTAAAAACTTGTATAAATAATTTTCTAAAAGAAAGAGAATACAATAAAAAAATAGGCAAAAGTCTTGAAGAATTACTTTACAAAGGTAGTGGTTGCCATGGTGTCTCCACCCAGGTGACCCTGGTAAATACTCTGGGCGTTGCTCCTGTTGGCCTAGACTCCAAGCCCAGTTTTCTGGCTTTTTTGGAGCTTCTGTGAATCTAATGCTCCTTAATAAATTATTTTATGCTCAACTAGCCAAAAGGGTATCTGTTTTGGTTTTATTTGTTTGTTTGTTTGAACATGAACTGAGTGGCATGGATGTCAACATGTGGCCTGTGTAGCCAAGCTAAGGCATCAGCGGTTCTCTATAAACCTGCGCAGGTGCGAGTTTCTGCAGGCCACTGCTGGCTCATACCTGGCCATCACCATTCCACACGCTAGCAGGTACAAGTTCCGTCTCATTTTCCCATCTGATTTGACTCCCCCTTTCCACCCTTTCTGACAGTGTTGCTTCAGTTTCTCCAGCGTGCCAACAAATTCAGAGCTGAGTATTTTCACGAGTCACTTTGGGTAGTCACTAATCCCTGTTCGAGAAAAGAGTATACACTTTCTAAACCTCATCGATCAACCTTCATGGTGGCAGAGAAGCATCAAAGTGTGGGAGATGAAATTTCCAAGACCTATCAGAGACCATTGCAAAACAGAAAAACAGGAAAAAAAAAAAAGCCCACATCTTTCCCACAGGATTGTACTTATATTTCCTGGAAGGTTAGAAACATAAGAATAAGAATGAACATCCTCTTTTCTAGTAACTCTTTCTGCCCAGATACAAACTTGAACTCTTGACCTAAAACTCATGTTTCCCAGAAGCACTAGGATTGACTATAATGTTAGTGATCTGCCTACAAACCCCAGCCTCTACACTACGGCCTTGCCTGTTTTATTCCACCAAGAACACCTACAATCTTGCTTACAGATAAAGTTGATTGACAGCTGATACTACTGTTCTCTAAAAATAATGAAATGATCATTTAAACATCAATTGACCCAGCCGAGTAGGTAGGTCCTGATTGAAGAGTGAGGTAGGCAGAAGTAAATGCACATACCACAGATGCCTCACTCAGTGACCCCTTTCCTACCTCCAGGGTTACAGAGGCACTGCGTCCCCAACCAGACAGTGTTGTCCCAGCCTCCTTCCATTTGTCTTCTGTTACATGTATGAATCCTGTTCCTGATTCCTTCAGAGCACTGCCCTAAAGGCTGTCAGCTAATTCAAATCAAGATACATCCATTAACTCCATATCATGCCTATGATCTCTCCATTCTGGGAGCTTTGAAGGTAAGCAAGATGTAATTTCTATGTAATCTCTAACCTATGCTCAAGAAATTCTCTAGCAGGTTCAGTGTCCATGGACAAAAAATAGGCTGTTATTATGTCTCTGGTCCCGAATCAAGTGAGTGAGCATAAATCTAGGTTTCTCAGTCCAAATTTTATGGTTAATAGAAGAGGTAAAATAATGTGACTTCACAGGTAGATGGTGATTTCGACGTGTTCTGTGAGGTACGACGGGCATCTAGGTAGACACAAGTTACACGCTTGGTTCATTCTGAGTGTGTTCGCAGATTATGCACACTCCAGGACTCTTTCCTTCGTGACAGCACCCACTGCTCGTGGTACAGATCTTTCCCCAAAACCAACCTGTACCTCTGCTCAGGTAGGTTACGGGAAACCTTTCGGGACTTCACCTCTAATTAATGTTTGCATATGATTTTCCCTCACTTCCACATCACCACCAGGACCACTCCTGCCTGTTGCTCTGGAGACAGTCCTCTGAATTCTGCCCAGTGTAGTCACTACAGAAAACTTCATGTCACTAAACTTATCAACTGCCACTTATCTGTGTTTTTAGATATATGAAAAGCTGTGATCGAAAGTACAGAAATATTCCACCCTTGGTACCTACTTTCTTTCTTTGTTTTGTTGTTGTTGTTAATGTTGTGTGTTTTTGTTATTGTTATTATTTCATTCTTTTCTACTCTCCCTTTTTCCTCAAGATGGGGCTTAACTATATAGTTCCCTTGAATTTAGTATTCACCTTTTAACCTTTATATTTCCACTAGCTAATCTTACGCCTTTCATTCCCCCTACGAAAAATATATTCGTCTTCTGAATTTCACTTCTGATCAACTCTCCCAGTTCAACACACCTCAATCTCAGAAACTGTATTGTGGTTTTTACTTCCATGCCTTTGCTTCATACTTCTTTACAATGCCATTTTGTTATATTAGTCCAATGCTTTCCTATATTACAGAAAAAAATAAACACTATTAGTCTAATCCCTTTATTACACTATATAAAACGTGAACGCCCCAATTCATCCTTCCAGAGTACAGTAGACTTTTAACAAGCCCTGTCTATTTCACTGGGAGGTAATACTTTTTAAACCCCATAGATCTGACCTACTGCTCTGTTTCTTGTTTCTAAATGTCATGCTTCTTTTCCTGTTTCCCAATGTAGTTTTCATTGCTATATCGGAATAAATTCAAGCTTTCTTGCTTTTCGGTGGCTTTAATGCAATTCCTATTTTTGGAATATTCTATGAGTAGGAATAAAAATATCCTGCAGTTTAAATGCTTTGGCTTCTCTAATTAGCATTTCACTTGATTTTTATATACATATTAGAATCTTTAGGACTCCAAATAAATAGCAGCCTTTTTTGCCAATCCAAGATCAGAACAAATTGTGAAATAAGATAAAGAAATAGTAGATGAAAAAAACAAAATACTATATTTCAAAAAAATCTAATACCTCATGGATTATAAGGCATTTCGTGGTTTCAGAAATGATGAACAGGAGGAGTACATCACAGGTGTTGAAACACGCCAGCACCTGTATTCCTGATAAAGACTAGGCTGCAGAATGTGACTTCTATCTTTGGGAAGGTGTCCTTACTAATAATAAAATCACAGCATCAGACTCCCACGCAGTCACTGACAGCTCTGGCCTGGAGCACTCCTCTCCCTTGGGGAAGGAGGGTTGGTACAGCCCAGGTACCAAGACTTCTGCATTAAGAAGTAGCAAACACCCACACCTTAGTAGCAATGTTCTCCTAAAGCTAGAATGCAAGAGAAGGAGGCTGGGCTATGCAAGCCCATGTCTCCTTCAGATCTCAGCTATCTAGCTTGTCCCTGCCCCACTGCCCCAGGCAAAGAAGGATGGAAGTGCAAAGCAGAGCCAGGAATGTTGCAGCAGGAGTTGCTCCTTCCACAAGGAAGAAAATATCGGGCATGAGGAATGAACATTCCTTCCCTGTCCCGCCACACTCCTCCCCCTCCCCCCCAAAAAAAAAGTCCTATAATTTTCCATATGAACTGCTGCCAAAGAATCTCAGCTACAAGGCATACATAAACCCAACAAGCCTTGAAAAGAAGTCTTGAGGTTGCAGTGAGCAGAGATTGTTATTTAGGGTCTGGACTCCAACTCCCCACAGTATTAAAGGCAGTTACTCTTCCCCCTGAGAAGGAGCAGAAATCACAACCACCTTCCGTGATTATTATGCTTTGCCATACCACGATCTCGGTCCCAGTTCTCTCTATAAACTTTCGTTCCTAGACAACCACATGGCATTTCACAATACTGTGAAATGCTGTCTCATAAGAGGACTACCACAGTTTTACAGGCTGAGTAACCAAAGTATAAGTTACCATACTAGTCCACAAATGGAGCCATGATTTCATTACAGAAAAGACAGGGAGTGCTAAACACCGCATGCAAAATTTCTCCATAGTTTACGTATTTTTCTGCACCTCCATTTTTCTGTTTTGCCCGTATGCAACAGTGTGGTGATGGCAGGTGGGAGGGGGGTGGGTGGAAGTGGAAGAGGATATAGGGGAATAAACGGTAATGGAAAAATGAAAAATAAAAAAATGGAAAAAGGCACTTAAAATAAAATAAAAATAATAAATATGGATCTCTGTGTTTTGTAATCTTTTGATTGGCTAAAACTACAGTGTAGAATACACACCATTTGATTACACAATAAATAGCCTCTTCTATGACATTAGAAACTCAAGGATACTACAAATACTTTTTATCATTTTGTATTAGTTTGCTTATTTTGGTGTAACTATAGAAATATAGCTTCTTTGATGTGTTCATCTGTTCCCATTGGTTATAATTTTTCTTTCTGATGCTCAAATTTTCACACCTTGGGTCCTATCAGTCTTCTGTTCATGCTGGTTACTTTGTCCATCTCAACACAACCCCAGATACCTCGGAAAAAAATCTTTGTTTTCCTGAAGTAATGTATTTCATGTCCATATTTATTTGTTCTGCCTCAAGATATGGTTTAGCTATTCTCTTGGGAGTTCTGGTTGCCTTACTACATGATATTAGTGCTCAAAAACTGGGGGTGAAGAGTGACATAAAATAATTGTCATTGAGCACTTATAGCAGACAGAGTGACTTCAAAAAATTATAGGAGGAATACTTCCTTTAGGTTATGAGCTGACATTGGCATTTTCTAATTCAGTCTGTCTTCAGTTTTCTTTCTTACTTCACTTGCTTTAGAATGAAAAAGCCTGATCATCCTCTCCCACCCCTTTGACTGCAACTTTCTCCCCATTTGCCCACTATTCCTAATGTGCCATTCTATACACTGAGTCACACCAAGCCCCTTCTCACTAGAAAAGTGCACCATTTCCCCTGTTGAAATTGACTCTCAGTCAACGCATCCTGAAATTGAGTCCATAGTATACACATGAAGATGATTCTCACTGTCAGTAGCATCTGAAAACATTTCTCCAGATTTAAAAAAGAAATGAAAATGGCACCTAACCAAGGGGAGACTGATAATCTGAAAACAAAGGTGTCTAATACTTTGCATGGAATTGCTCTATTCACTTAATGAAAGACAGTATTGAGATATCAAACATAGCGCAATACCTGCTCTCAAGGTTTTATCCTGTAGCTTCAACAACTTGCCCTTCTTTTTCCTTTTTGTATTACTTTGTCACTGGCGTTTTTATTACCAAGATCAGCCCAAGTACAACTCCAAATTTTCTTTTTATTTAGATATCTGCCATTTCTATTACAAGTAATTTCAGATATTTTCAATGCATTCCAGAAGTTTTCTTTCTACATGTGTATAAGCAAAAAGAATTCAGAAAAGTTAGGGAAATAAAAATTTATGGTGTAAACCAATAAAACTTTTAATGGATTAAAATATGACAAATCTTGGGTTATTAAGTATTTGTTGAAGAAACAAAACATAAAAGTCATCTCAGAAAAGTTAAAACTATTGAAATATAACCTAATTTATCAGGAAAGACATCCACACATTCTGAATTGTAGCATCAGATAAAGTGTGATGTTCCCTCTTCTGAAAACACTGCCACCTCTGAAAGCTAATTAATTTTACACCAAGTAGCATGAATATATATTTGGAAAAATCATAGCACCTCAAGGTCAGAATATAACAATTTAGCAGGCATATTTCGAAACAGAGATACTGGGGCCCAGGCCTGCCCTTGCTGTGGAAATGGGCCAACATTACCTGTTGGGGCGAAAAGAGGGGTTTTGTGTCAGGCGCATTTTCTCAGATGCGCCGATTGCTCAGCAGCCTCTGCCCTTGGGACCCGGCGTCAGTTCAGTTCAGCGTGCATTCAGATTTCTTTTTTCAGATCACGTTATGACAGATGCGATGGCCAGGGCATATTCCAGAGTCATACATATTGACTGAGTATTCGAGGTGATTTAGCACTTCACTCTTTCTTTTCAGCTTCTGCTTATCAACCGTGCAAAGTCGATGGGCTCCCGTGATCTCTCTTCTCTGTGATATTGGCAGCCTTCTGTTTGCGGGGTGACCTGCCCTTTCCTCACTCAGCTCCACCACTCCTAACATGATATCTATGTAGGAAGCCTCTATAGACTGCAGGAGCTACTCTAAACCTCTAAACTCTACTCAAAGTCAAGCACTTTGAGTAAACTCCTGCCACCTAATTTTGGTGATACTTGTTTGCTGCATGTCTAGGCATGCGTCTGTCCAGGCTTGTATTTCAGAGCGGTATCTGCTTAAATAGGCTTAGGGGTAAAAGTCAGCATATCAGGCAAAAATTGGGTATAATCAAAAGGACCCTTCAAGAATTCTCAACAGCATTCTTAAATCTTCAGGACACAACCCTTGAACTCTTAAAAGAGCATGATTGACAGTGTTTCTCTCTGCATTTTGGATTAGTCCTTCTTTTCCCATGGGAAGTGGAGACCAAGAGACGTAGGTTGAAAAAGAGAAAAGCAAATAAATAAGAGATAAGGTTTTCCTCCTACTTGGCTGAATGCAGTTAGAAAAAACCAACATCCAATGCTATTCAAACTATAGCCCATTTATTTGACAGATGTTTACTGGTCACTTTTTAGGTTTAGGAGATGCACTTCTAAACCAAACCAGCGAAAAATCTCTCTCCTTGTGAAATATATATTCTGTAATGGCAGCTATAGTTCATGGATTTCTACCTTTATAGAAGAAGAGCTGGGGTTTTTCCATGATTTATTTAAGCTTGCTTCAGAAAGGAAATGAGAAAGAAATATTGTTTTGCTCTCTTTAGTAAGTCTCTTGTGTGGTGTGTGGGTTTCTTGTTCTGTTTTAGTGCAATGCCAGGCTGAGTGCATTACAGGGCAGCTCATTTATCTGGGTTATGCTAGCAGACCTTATTCAGTACACATTGCAGGGATCCATATCCATGAGTGCTCACCAACTTTTCTGTACTCGGGCACCAACTCTTCACATACACACACCTCTACATACAGGCACACCATACCAGGACCTGTCTGGCAAGTAGTAGAAGTTTAATGTAAATTCTAGACTTTATAGAATTAATATATTGCCTCTTGATTAAATTTTTGTATTACCTACACCCTTTATCTATAATATCTAATGTCTATCCAAGTTGCCAAATCATAGAAAAAAATAATGACCAGAATTTTTATTCATAGAGTACCGTCCTCATGGTATCACTCCTCTAATGCAAAAGAACAAAAAAAGATATATTTTTACTGTCAGAATTCCTCTAACTCATCCACTTCTAAAATTGTTCTGAGACCTGCTTTCTGGGCAGATGCGCTGGCAGCCCACGGTGAACAGCACAGCGGCTATCGTTTATTATGTGCTCCAAGGGTTGCTGCGTGTGGCCCTTCTTTGTCAGGACAGTCGTCGTTTCTACTATAAGATTCTTTTTTTTCCTACTATAAGATTCTTGTGGTCCTTGTCCCTTTCTGCCCGAATTGTTTCTGACAGCAAGGGGCTCTGCTCTGCAACGATCTCTTCAAACTGGACCGCACCCAAGTTTGAATGACCATGCAGAACAAGGACAAGCCTGCATTTCTTCCCTGACGGCCTTTTATTCAGAAAGCTGTGGGCTGGGTGAGACCACCACTGCCTACAGAGATTATTTAGGACTCCTACTGAGATGAGCATTTCTGATAGGAACATGTTTCATATTCTCTCCTGTTAGACCACGAATTACTGCCGAATACACTGTGTTACTACAGTAATTGGTTTACAAAATAGCTCTTATGTACCACTTACAAATTCACTCTTTTGCCAAAAGTGAAAGAAATTTTCAAATGCAACAATTTGGGGGAGCAGGCAGCCTGCTGAGTTGAAAAGCAAATACAGCTATCTGATTAATTGATTCTGACCTCATAAATATTATACTTTGGGGGCTCTAATGGAAATTCCTGAGGGTAAATTCTATGGTTCACCTCATTCATTTATATCTCTGGATGACAGATGTACATTATAAAATGTCACTGAATATGCTGGCAATAAATGAGGTATAACATTAGCATCTTGCTTCTGTGGTGGGATTTTTATGGAACACTTTTGTTAAATGATTCCAACAGTAGTAAAATTATCACAAAATTATTCACTATACATTGTCCTTTTTATTTCAATCCATCTCTCAGCAATTTGCATTCATGTTCTTTAGTTCAAAGTAAAATTTCTGCATTTATAAAGCAGTTTCTTTATGGTGTGATCCCCCACCTAATTAATTAACAATTATCTACTATCGGTCGCAAGAAGTTTTGGGCATTCTGTTGTTGTGTTATTAATGTCTTTTATTTACCCAAATAAAGAATAAAAATGTAAAATTTCAAACTTCAGTGCAAGGCACAACCCAAGAAATATATCACAAATTGACAGTCTTTCTTGGAATTCATAATTTCAGTCTCATGATAATTTTTGAAGTTACTTAATTTAAAGAAACAGTTGTAAATTTAAAAATCTAGATAACAAAAGATAAAACAAGCAATTTTATGTGTTAATAAAATATATTTTAACACGAGAGTATATTTTATTGTACTAACATTTTCCTGATGAAAATGTATTTCACATGATCTGAGCGCTTACAAAGTTGCAAATCTCAGTGAACATTAATCTTCCAATGAAAGAATGATTATTTTAAAGACAACTTAGCTTTAGGAAAAGGCTAAAAGGGGAACTAGCATATCTGCCAAATGAAGCAATTTAATAATGTGTTCGAGAACGTGTTCGAAGTGCCATTATTCTTTTTGTTTGGGTTCCTGGAACTTGGGGAAATAAAAGAAAATCTATTTTCCAAAAGTTAAATTAGAAAAAAACATGTTATTCTTTTCATGAGTTGAATATTTGTGGATTTGAATATTAAAGACAAAATTTCCCAGTGACAACATGGTTATTTTTATGAAGACTTGATTTTATTTTGTTATGGTTACATGTATATTGAATTTTATCATCTTTACAAACTGGAAGGTAAACATATTCAATCCTATTCGTTAAGTGAGAGGCAGTAATGTAGGGAAGTTGTGGAACTTGAATGTGGTTTAAAGAAACCAGCGGTCAAGCTGGTTATTATCAAACTTCGAATCTCATTCAACTCAAATGGGTGTGTTCGATCTGTCCTTTTTTTCAAATCTGTTCATTGTCATTTATTTACATGAAATACATCATTGCCTAATTTTCTTTTTTCATTGTTTATCATATTACAGTTATCCTATTTATTTTTCTTCTTGTCCCCTTCCCCCCCCACCCATCCCTCTAGCCCGCAGTCAATCCCACTGTGATGTCCATGTGCATGGGTCATTCATACGTGTTCTTTAACTGCTCCTTTCCCTTTCCTCCCACCATTCCCTCTCTCCCTCCTCCCCTCCCACAGCTGTCATTCTGCTCCGTGTTTCCATGTCTCTGGTTCTATTCTGCTCAATAGTTCATTTGGTTTGTTAGATTCCCATTATAAATGAGGTCATATGGTATTTGTCTTTCACTGACTGGCTTATTTCACTTGGCATAATAGTTTCCAGCTCCATCCACGCTGTTGCAAAAGGTGGACTTCTTTCTTTCTGCTGCATAGTATTCTATAGTGGAAATGTACCACATTTTTAAAATACAATCATCTACCACTGGTCACCTGGGCTGTTTCTAACACTTAGCTATTGTAAATAGAGCTGCTGTGAACACAGGGGTGTGTAAGCTCTTTTGAATTGATTTTTCAGGATTCTTAGTGTATATTACCATCAGTGTAATTAATGGGTAATAGTGAAGTTCAGTTTTTAATTTTTTGAAGAAATCCTATGCTGTTTGCCACAGTGGCTACACCAGTCTGCATTCCCACCAAGAGTGCACTAGGGGTCCCTTTTGTCCACATCCTTGCAAGCACTTGTTGTTTGTTGACTTATTGGTGATGGCCATTCTGAAAGGTGTGAGGTGATATCTCATTGTGCTTTTAATTTGCATCTCTCTGATGGCTACTGATGTTGAGCATCTTTCCATATGTCTCTGGGTCATCCTTATGTCCTCCTTAGAGAAGTGTCTATTCAGGTCCTTTGCCCATTTTTTAATTTGGTTGTTTGTCTTCCTGTTGAGACATATGAGTTGTTTATATATTTTGGAGATCAAACCCTTATCTGTGTATCATTGGAAAATATGTTATCCCATACAATTGGTTCTATTTTCATTTTGATGATATTTCTTTAGGCATGCAGAAACTTTTTAATTTGGTATAGTCCCATTTGTTTAATTTTTGCTTCATTTTTTTTGCCTTAGGAGATATATTGGCAAAATATTGTTATGTGCAAGGTCTGAAATTTGACTGCCTATGTTTTCCATTAGGACTTTTAAGGTATCACAATGTATTTAAGTCCTTTATCCATTTTGTGTTTGTTCTGTTATACAGTGTAAGTTGATGGTCTAGTTTCATTTTTTTTGCATGTACCAGTCCAGTTCTCTCAACACCATTTATTGAAAAAACTGTTTTTACTCCATTGTATGCTCATGTCCCCTTTGTCAAATATTAATTGACCATAAGAGCATGGGTTTATTTCTGGGTTCTCTATTCTGTTCCATTGTTCTATGTGTCTATTCTTATGCCGGTACCATAATGTCTTGATTACAGCAGCCTAGTAAAGTTTAATATCAGGTATTGTGATCCCTTCAACTTTGTTCTTCTTTCTAGCGATTGCTGAGGCTATTCAGGGTCTTTTTGGGTTACATGTAAATTTTTGGAATCTATGTTCTAGATCTGTGAAGTATACCATTGGTGTTTTAATAGGAATTGTTTTGAATCTATACATTGCTTTGTGTAGTATGCACATTTTAATGATGTTAATTCTTCCAATCCATGAACACAGTATATGCTTCCATTTATTTGTACATTTCTCAGTTTTTCTTCAATGTTCTGTAGTTTTCTGAGTACAGGTATTTTATCTCTTTGGTTAAATTTATTCCTGGGAACTTCATTTTTCTAGTTGTTATAGTAAATGGGATTTTTTTCCTTAGTTTCTCTTTCTGATAATTCATTGTTAGTATACAAGAATGCCATTGATTTCTGAATATTGACTTTGTATCCTGCTATTTTGCCAGATTCACTTATTAGGCTGAGTAGTTTTTTGGTGGAGACTATAGGATATTCTATGTACACTATCATGTTGTCTGCAAATAATGACAGTTTTACTTCCTCCTTTCCAGTGGATATATTTTATTTATTTTTCTTGCCTAATTGCTATGACTAGAACTTCCAGTACTAGGTTGAATAGTAGTGGTGAAAACAGACACCCTTGTCTTTTTCCTGATCTTAAGGGAAATGCTTTTAGTTTTTGCCCATTGAGTATTATGTTGGCAGCAGGTTCCTCATGTGTCAAGGTGTGCTTCCTCTATTACCACTTTGCTGAGTGTTTTTCTCATAAACAGGTGCTGGATTTTGTCAAATGTCTTTTCAGTATCTATTGACATGACTATGTGATTTTTGTCTTTCATTTTGTCTATGTGATGTATTACATTTATTGATTTGCAAATGTTATACCATCCTTGCATCTCTGGGATAAATCCCACTTGATCGTGGTGTATAATCTATTTAATGCATTGCTGGATCTGCATCACCAATATTTTGTTGAAGATTTTAGCATCTATGTTCACCAGAGATGTTGGCCTGTAATTTTCTTTCTAGTTTGTGTCTTTACCTGGCTTTGGAATTAGGATAACACTGGCCTCACAAAAAGAGTTTGAGAGACTTCCCTCTTCTTGATTTTTTTGGGATAGTTTGAAAAGTATAGGTCTTAGTTCTTTGAATGCTAGGTAAAATTCACCTGTGAAGCCATCCAGTCCAGGGCTTTTGTGTGCTGGGAGTTCTTTGATTACTGCTTCAATTCCATTAGTTGTTATCAGACTGTCCAGGCTTTCTGCTTTCTAAATTCAGTTTTGAGAGGTGTGTATTTCCAGAAATTTGTCCATTTCCCCTTAGTTGTCCAGTTTCTTGGCATACAGTTGTTTATAGTAATTTCTTTCAATACTTTGTATCTCTGAAGTATTGGTTGTTACTTCTCTTCTTTCATTTCTGATTTTATTTATTTGAGTCCTCTCTCTTTTTCTCTTGATGAATCTGGTTAAAGGTTTGTCAATTTTGTTTATCCTTTCAAAGAAACAGTTCCTGGATTCATTGATTCTTTGGATTTTTTTTAGCCTCTATATCATTTAATTATGCTCTGATCATGATTATTTCCTTCCCTATACTCACTCTGGGCTTTGTTTGTTGTTGCTCCTCTAGCTCTTATAGCTGTAGGGTTAGGTTATTTATTTGTGATTTTTCTATCTTCTTTAGGTAGGACTGTATTGCTATGAACTTCCTGCTATGTCCCAGGTTTGTTGTATGTTCACTGCCATTTGTTTCCAGATACTTTTTTAATTACTTTCTTGATTTCATTGTTAACCCATTCATTACTAAATAACATGTTATTCAGTCTTCATGTATTATAATATTTTTTTAGTATATTTCCTTAAAGTTGGTTTCTAGTTTCAAGCCATTTTGATCTGAGAAGATCCTTGATATGATTTCAATTTCCTTGAAATTTTAAAGGTTTGTTTTGTGTCCTACCACATGATCTACCTTTGAAAATGATCCATGTGCATTTGAAAAGAAAGTATACTTTGCTTCTTTGGGGTGAAATGTTTTGTAAATACCAATTAAGTACATTGATCTGGAGTGCTGTTCAATGCCAAAATACCCCTATTGATTCTTTGTTTGGAAGATCTATCCATTGTTCACAGTGGGGTGTTAAAATCCCCTATGATGACTATATTGCTGTCGATCTCTTTCTTAAAACCCTCCTTGATTTTCCTTGTGTGTTTAGGTGCTCATGTGTTGGGTGCATATATGTTTAAAAGGGTTATATCCTCTTGTTGGACCCCTCCCTTAAGTATTATGGAGCAACCTTCTTTGTCTCTTGTTATGACCTTTGTTTTGAACTCTATTTTGTCTGATATAAGTATAGCTACTCTAACTTTTTTTTTCTTTCCATTTACTTGGAATAATTTTTTCCACTCCTTCACTTTCAGCCTGTGTAGATCTTCTATTCTGAGGTGGATCTCTTGTAGACAGTGTATATATGGATTGTGTTTTCTTCATTCAGCTACCTATGCCTTGTGATTGGAGCATTTAATCTGTTTACATTTAAGGTTATTATTGATAGGTACTTGTTCATTGCCATTGTTTCCCTTTGTACCTGTGCTTCTCTTTCTTTGTCTTCTCTATTTCTTCTTCTTCTTAAAGCAGTCCCTTTAACATCTCTTGCAGTGATGGCTTCGTGGAGACGTATCTGTTAACCTGTTTGGTCTGGGAAGCTCTTTATTTTGCCTTCCATTTTAAATGAGAGCCTTGCTGGATATAGTAGTCTTGGTTGCAGGCCTTTCCTTGTCATTACTTGGAATATTTCATGACAATCCCTTCTGGCTTGCAGTGTTTCTTTTGAGAAATTATCTGATAGCCTTATCAGAGCTCCCTTGTATGCTACTAACTATTTTTCCCTTGCTTCCTTTAAAATTTCCTTTTTGTCTCCAAAGTTTGCCATTTTAATTATGACGTATCTGACAGAGGGCCCTTTTGAGTTCATCTTGATGGGGACCTTCTGTGCTTCCTGAATTTGCATGACTTTCTCCGTCACCAAGTTAAGGAAGTTTTCTGCCATTATTTTTTCAAACAGGTTTTCTGTCCCTTGCTCCTTTTCTTCTCCTCTTGGTGTCCCTATGATACCAATGTTGTTACATTTCATGTTGTCCTGAAACTCTCTCAAAATATTCTTTGTCCTTTTTGAGTCTTTTTCATTTTGTTGCTCTTACTGGGAGTTTTTTTCCATCTTGTCTTCCATGATATGATTCAGTCTTCTGTTTCACCATCTTGCTTTTAACTCCTTCTAATGTATTCTTCATTTCATATATTGTATCCTTCATTTCCTCCTGGTTCTTATTCATAGTTTCTATGTCTTTTCCATGCTGCTGTAGTCCCCACAAATTTCCCTGTAGCTCCCATAAAGTTCCCTGTATTTTTCACTGAGTTCCTTGAGCGTTCATATAACCCTTATTTGGAACTCTATGTGTGATAGATTGCTTACCTCAATTTCATTTAGCTCTTTTTCTGGGGATTCCTCTTTCCCTTCCAGTTGGAGGTTGTTTCTTCATCACCTCATTTTAGGTGACACTTTTTGTTGGTTTCTGCATCTCAGGATGCTTTGCTTTGACTGCCTGTCTTTGTGGTGTGGACTCCTATGGTCGGAGTTCTGCAGGACTCAATGGTGCAGTCTCTTTGATCTCCTGATCTGAAATAATAGGTGTCCCAATTCCTTGATAAGAGGTACACATCAGTGGCGGCTTTATGACACAATGACTAGAACATGGTCAATTTAGTCCATTTCATCCGTATTTTACAAGTGGAAAAAAGTTTAGTGAGTTTAAGTTGTTGGTCCACAGTTGAACAGCTAGTAACTGTTGGAACTGGGAGGTAGCCTGAGGGTATGTGGATCGGTTCGGCAGGCTGTACCCTCCCTCACTGTAGGGGAAAGGCAGCTGGTGGCCTCCCTGTAAATTCTCTCCTCTTCAAAAATAAAACAAAATAATTTCTCAACCATTTAGTCACATGTAACTTATCTCAACATGCATTCAAATTTTTCTTTTCTATTAATTGCTATTCATAAAAGGTAAAATTTGTTCTTCTTTTTAATACAATACAAAGCAATATACTCTGAAATCAAATGCCAGTTACAAAAGTGACTCATGATTTAGAAAAGCTACAGTTCTTCCCAGCCCCACGTTTCAATTTCCACTGTGAGTGAGGCAGAAGGGGCATCATGGAAGAAAGGAGAACGCTGTCACACCCCCGTGGTAAGACTGCTCTGCTGCCATCCCCCACCCTCCCAAAGTTCCCATTTGCCAAGGCCACTGTGCAGCTTTCGGAGGCTCCGCACCCAATTGCTAACGTCCCCTAACACTTGGACCACTTTCTGCCTGTTCAATTCTACTCATTAGCTCGGTGCCCTTGGGCTTCTGGTTCCTCACATATGAAATGAGAAGAATAATATTACATAATTTGTAGGATCATTGTAAAAATAAATGTAATGAGACAATAATGAGTGACATTTAGAAAAATAAAAGCTATTAATACTAATAGTATTATTATTTTCATTATGAATAATCTATTATAATCAATCAAATGAAAGACAGAGAGCAGATGGAAGCGAGGAAAATATGAGACCAAATGAAAAAATAAAAGAAAAAGCATATTTTGTAAATAAATAAGAGTCAGAAGGTAAGACAATACTTGATTTGCTAGGCGTTGCCCTCTCCAGTCGCATTGCCCACCTTTATCTGCTTTGTTCTCTGCGCTCTAGCCACACTGAACGACCTGACCTCTCCAAGTACACGGTGCTTCCTAAAACAACTAATGCTTTCCACATTCCTTTCCTCCTGCTCAAAACAATGTCATTGTCCAGCCTATTAAACATGGAACGATTGTTGGCTGGCTTCACAAAGTTTAGACAGATGTGCAGTTATTTACAAGCACATTTTATCTGCTCTGTTGGGTTTTAAGTTCCTTGAAAAAAGAGAGTTACATTGTTTTTTGTATTTTCTGTGGCACCTACAAATTTTTACTGAACTGAAACAAATTTCCAATCTTGCTTTATTTATGTGTAGGGGGAAGCAACTAACTAAGATGTCAAGAATTACCAAAATTTCTCTTGAATTAAAAATCAAATACAATCTTTTTGCATTCTTTTACCCCATTTTTATTTGTCAATAGAGTAGCTTTGGAATAAGACAGGGCAGTAACTGCTGTGATGGAAAACTCTGTTTTCAACCGCGGATGCATTTTTAGAATCACATAGAAAACTTTAAAAAACACAGTAAATATCAGAATAAATGAATTAGAATTTGTTTTGGTGCGTGTTTGGAGGGGGTGGGGAATGGGAACACTGGGTATTTTTTATTTTCTTTTACAGGTTATTTTAATGTTAAGCCAGAGTTGAAACACTGATTTGAGGCCATGAACTTGTAGTTTGGGGAGAAACAGGTAACCAAGAATTGCCTTTCTGTGTTTCAAATCACCTAAAAGCCAACCTCTTCAAACTCACCCACAGCATGACTTGGAGCCTACCCCATCAGAGGAGGGCAGAGTGGAATAGCCAGTCCATTGGAAACTGGTGTGATTAATCATTTGTAGACTTTGTGGTCAACGGCGCATTTCCCCCAGGCATGGAGATTACCATCGAAACCAGAGTAAGTGACTTGAGGGACAAATCTCTTTTAGCCAAATGATGATTAACAGTGTTGTATAAAGAGTCTGGCTTTCAGGTCAAACAAAATGGAAATTGAATTCTAGTCCTATCACTTATTTGCTATAGACAAGTCTCTTGCCTACTTGAACTTTAATATTATCACACGTAAAATGAGAACAATAATAGTAACACTAAAAAGTGGCTCTGACAATTAAGAAAGTATATATATTTGGCTGTCCAAGTCCTAGCACATTAATTCCCTGAAATTCTGGCCATGACCTCTAATAATTATCCTCCTTCAATTCTTAAAACATACTAGATGACTTGTATGAAATACATTAGCTCAGGGCCATAATGAAGTCATGCTGACCTTATTCTATAAAAGCAACAAATCATGGTTTGCTGTTAGTGAGTTGCATCCTTGAATGTTACTTGTATCTGTTAGCCAGAAACCTGTATGTTTATAGGTTGCCCTTTAAGAGACAAAGAATTACTCATGTTCTTAAAAATCCTGGACTTGCACCAGCCAGAAACTTTGAGATTCACTCCTTCCCACCCACACACCAGTCTTCACCCCCAGTCTTCATCCCGTATACATGACACCTCTGGCAGGGTGCCTGAAAGAAACTCATGACCCATAAAGTTAACTTGCCTCGGGAGTAGTAGACAAACCAGCTTGATTTAACCCAGAAGGCACCCAGAAATATTAACTCAGAAACGGAGACCGGGCTGAGCTAATATCGAGAGAAGCTAGAGAACTATCATTTATAGTAGGGTGTGCGGCATTCGAGCACCGATTAGCTCACTCAGAAGGCGGTGAGCCAGGAGCCAGGTTTCTGCGCTAATCATAAGATAACCAACTGCTAAGTCTCTGTTCTACACATTTCCAAGGCATTTGGTCAGCCGAGGGAGTGTAGATCCATCCTGATCCCAGGCAAACCCCCACGACCCAACGTGTGACTCAGACAAAGGCGATGTGATTTGTTCAGCTATGCTTTTGATCCTTCCCTACTCACTCCCCACAAAAGAGAAAATTTAAAACTTGATCACCTTTATGTAAGTTTGATTCTTTAATTACCGCCCCTCTAGAACAATCATTTGGGTGTGTGCAAATACACATGAATGTGTTTTTAACAAAGTAAGGAGGAAGTTGAGGGGCTCTCTCGTGCATGCTCCAGTGACTCAGCTCTGCAACTTCAACAGACATGAAACAAACAAGAGAGAAATTAAAAATGTGAACAAAGTGACATCTAAAAGAAAAGGAAGCACAGGATCTGGTGTTACCAACAGGCTGTCCTTTACAAATCTTTTCATGTCACAAATGGGCATTCGCTCCGAAGCTGGAAGGGAGTTACTGGACAGGGATGGGAAGGAGAGGGTGCAATTTCCACTTTCTATCATTAACCACAGTTAACTATTGTTTTTCAGAAACAATGATTCCCTGAGCCGAAGATGAAGCACAGCCTATAAATATGTGACAGTTTTCAATTGAGAGCTGTCATTGTAACAAGAGGTACAGCAGAGTCTACTCATTCATTTATTTAGCAAATATTTATTCAGTCCCTGGTGTGCCCTGAGGATTCTGCTAAATGCAAGCAATTTGAAGATAAAGAATATGCAGGCTCCCAAAGAGCTTATAGCTCTGAATGATACATAGACATGCATACAAATGACTTCAACACCATGTGATATTTTTATAGTGTCATGGCTTTATGTACAATTTCATCAGGGCCCCAGCAAAGTAGCAGAGAATGTAAGTCTAGCTACAGTCGTGAGTGACTTCAAAAATAAAAATTAAATATAGTAAGCACTTGAACTGAGATTTGAAACAGAGTAGGAGTTTGCCAGATAGAGCAAAGAGAAAGTACTGTATTCCAGTGGAGGACATGGAAATGAACAGATGAGCAGGTCTGTAGTTGCAGCAAGATAAAACTGGATGCTGAAAAGATGAGGCTAGCAGCAGAGCCAGGAGCCAGGATTGGGATTTTCTCCTTTAGGTGATGGACAGCCACAACAGAATTTGGAGCAGGAAATAAAGGCAGTTTCAAAGTTGGAAAATTTCCTGAGCTGGAAGCAGGGAAGTGTGTTGAGTGGAGAGGAGCGAGGTGGAAGCAGGGGTGTGGCTGCCATGGGCCTGAAGGGAGGATGGCGGCAGTGCCGTTGCAAATGGGGAGGAGAGTGGGAATGCGAAAGAATGCAGAAACACAGATGCCTCGAGTATTACGGGCAAAGTTTTTTGACTTGGACAAACCTAAGAGAAGCATGTTAACATGAACAAAATTCACAAATGCATTAAGTAGTTTCCAGGAGCATGTGGTTCAACTAATGACCAGTACTAATTTAAACAGGACAGGATAGCCTAGATTTGCCATTACAGTATTATGATTGATAGATACACCATATATATACATACATATACATATCTCCAAGCACACTAATATAAATTTATATATTGAATATTGAATTCTCTCATCACTTAAATTCCAAATGATCAGAGAATTCTAAAGAGCATTTAGGTTGAGGGGAATGAAATATGGGGAGATGCAAAAAAAGTAGGAATAATTTAAATCTCTTTTTTTTCTCCCCTATATCCTGGATATCCCTTACTTACTATAGAAAGTTTTTGTGAATGGAAAAGTACAATCAGAAAACCTGAGCCAAAGGCATCACTTTGTACAAATTGGTTCTCTTCTTCCTCTACATACTTTATAAAATTTATGATCAAGTGAATGAGTCTCCCATTTAAGAAAGAACTGTCAGCAAACTGTCCAACATTGTAAATTATAATATTTTCAAAATTTACCCATGTATTTATTGAGCACCTACCTTGTGCTACTAATCTTCTAGCCCTGTGGAAAGAAAGATAAACAAGATATTATTATTAGTATTGGAAAAATGAAAGTAAAGACACTGGAATTCAAAGTAAAGTATAGTGTATCCATAGGACATGTTTCTGTTCCCAAAATATTCATCATTCTTCCTGGAACCTAAAATAATCTCAATTTCTACATGTTTATTCCTCCTGCCTGTGATGGTTAATTTAATGTGTCAACTTACTTGGAAGGTGCTTTGGGATGAGATTTACGTTGAATTGGCAAACTTTGAGTAGAGCAGATTGCCCTCCATAATGGGAGCGGGGGGTATCTAATCAGTTGAAGGCTTGAAAAGAATGAGAAAATGAGCATCCCTGAGCAAGGAGAAATTCTCCTGGAGAATGTCTTCCTATTTTATTCACGCCACTGGCTCTCCTGAGTCTCCAGGTGTCTGGTCTTCCAACAGGAGCTGCACCATTGGCTCTGCTGAGCCAAACATCACGCATCACAGATTTTGTACTTACCAGCCTCCATAATCGCAGGACATGATTTCTTATAAAAAATCTCTTTCTACACATAGATACATTCTATTTGTTCTGTTTCTCTAGAAAAACCCAACTTATATACCATCCCAAACACATTGTTCTTCTCAAAACCTCCATTTTCTTTTTTTAACACACGGTCAACAAGATCTAGCTATGATACACAATGGTAAACAACAGGTAACGAAAGTTATCACCAACACACACATACATACACACACACCTATGCAAGAAAAATACCTGAATATGTGACTGATTTAATTTATAATCGTATTACTAATCTTATATCTAAGAGGCAAGGTGATGCCTAGTCAAACCGCTATACAAAGTTTTTTCACTTTCTTTTCATTTTTCTCCTCCAACCTGTCTCCGCTACCCACAGCTGTGCCTCCCTTTAAGCTCCTGATACTGCCCGACTGTGAAACTTCAGCCAGTTCTCCCTATAATAAGGACTCGTCCTCATCCTCATCCTTCCTCCTTCATAATCCCAGTTACCTTTGCCTCCTCACTCTTCATAGCTGATGAGTCATCCAGTCCGCTTGACTCTTGTCCACTCTTCTGCGTGTCCCTTCCCTGTATAGCACTAGTAGTCCAGCAAACGTCTGACCCCAGGCTCTGAGTCCTCCACCAAAGATGACACTAGTTTTATAAAACTGAAGACACTTTTAGGCCTGTGTTTGGTTCAACTGAGTAGTAGTGTGTACATAGGAATATGTATATGAATACATATCTGTATATGTGATGTGGTCCATGCAGAGTGGACCTGAATTTCATACCATGAGTGGGAGAGGAAGGAGGATTATAACATGGCTTGTTCAGATACAGCAAATATGAAAACATTTAACTAATTCCATCAGGGGCTATTCATACAGAATAACATCTTGAAGGACTGGTGCAAAGTGAGAACAACTTTGGTTTGGACCATGGACATCCTTTCAAAGGTTGTAATTATGACTGGAAAGAGAACACTTTCAATCCTGGGGGACGTTCTCAGGTTAACACAGAAACACTCTACAAAAGGTCCCCTGGTGTCTTTTCATAATACGGAAATGGCGGCATATGGGTCCCATGCCTTGCTTTAGGCAGCACCATAAATCAATGTCAAGTTTAGGGAAAGAAAACCCAAGAAGCCTCGTGCCTTCCTGTCCCTAGCCTGTTTTCTTAACAGTGCCACCTGCTCCACTTCCTTAGCTAGAGCTGACCTCTGGGATCCAAGCTGCGCCGAACAAAATTACATAACGTGGAGCAAATCCCAGGAACATAAAGCTGCACTGGTGTTTGTGCTGTGAAATGCAGAGCACCACTGTTCTCGGGGACCACTGGGGTCCTGGTCGAGTTCCAGGGGGAGGGAAACGGGCGGGCTGAGGGGAGTCCCGCCCCTCAGTCCCAGTCCAGCCACAGCAGCTCTACTTGTTCTGTTATTAAATAAGAGCCCACTTAATTTTTATCTATGGAAAAGGATTTCAAACTGACTTTTAAATAGAGTATATTGTTATAGAATAACAAGTACTCCATTAAGGGTCAGAACAACGGAGTTCTGGTATTTTCATGGGGATTTCATCTTTCTGCACTTGTCTGTCAGCAGTGGTGTATGGAGCCAACGTTAGGTTCCTTGCCCTCCACAAGATCAAATGAGTTGACGCTCATTACAGGTCTTAGCAGAAGTGGGAAATACTAGACCAGCATAAATGCAGCATTTCTCACTCATGTAACAAACACTGTTCTACAGTGAAGCCAAAAGCTAACACCTCACTTCCTCCACAGTACCAGGGACGTTGTAGAATATGCAGACTCCTGGGCTAGGATGGTACTCCTTTGTTCTGTAGTTTTGAGCAAATTCTTTGGTTAGTGTTCTTATGCATTTGTTTTAGTATCAGAACTGTTTCTATTAAGTGAAGTTTATGTGGAATATCATTACATAAAAAAATAAAATAGAGTGAACCAGTTGAAATAGGAACGGAAGTCCGGAAGCTTAGGGCCCCCACCCCGCCCACTGTTGGGGTACGTCAGAGGGATCTCAGGGCTGTGTCAGTCATTGGTGAATGACTCCCTTGGGTCATATTTGCAACGTTAACACCACCTTTCATCCTCTATTTTGATACTAAAACTTTGTTTGACCCCTAAATAATTTTATTCAATGATTTCCCAAATTGTTCAAGAGTCAAAGCAGTCACTTGGAAATTTATAGTGACATTTTAATTTTAAATCATTAAGTTTTATATTAACATTTAATTGTCATTTTAATTAACTAATTCAATTTTTACCTTTCTTAACAGCTTGACCTTCGGAAAGAGGAATTACTTTTTTCTCTTGCAAGTAGCACTGACAGGGCCAGGAGCTGAGGTGCCACCTCCCTCAGAGCAAAGGTGGTCAGTGACTCAAGCTAAACCAACCAGGTGTGTTCTCTTGAATCTCTAAATTTTGAACTGAGCCACATGGGATAGGGAAAGAATGGCAAAAAGTGAATTCATCTCAGAGTTGCAACCAAGTAAGTCTCAAGGTCCTGAGGCCAGAAATCTTGAGACAAATTGGCTCCTATTGTGTCTGACTTCTTCCCCCTCTGACCGGTTTCTCCAGCACTCTTATCTGTTCTCTGGGCTACTTTTTGTCCTTCTGAGTGAACCTCTTCTGTTTAACATAACTGGATTCTCTGGACTTGTAAAACAAACAAACCAAACCAAAATGATGCTAGCCAGGTCCATACCCTTAGTAATCCAGAAATTATACTAAATTACACTTAACCGGATAAACTCTAAAAAAGCTAAACATCGCCTACAATATTCTGCCATGTGCCTATCATATGCAGATGTTGTACAGGGCATTTTGTCTATATTTTATATTTTAGTTGTCACACAATAAAAATAAACAAATGTTTCTTTCCCAGTTTTACAGATAAACAGGTTCAGACGAGTCATATGACTTCTTTAAGTTTAGATAGCTAGAGAGTAGCCTAGTAGTTCAAAAACAGATCCGACTGATATCTAAACCCTGGTACTTTCAAGTTGCCCACTTTACTGTGAGTTAAGTTATTTCCCTAAAGGAATGCTTTACTTAATGTCTTGATCCTAATTCTAGGGTTTATTGTATTCACTGTAGTTACTGAAATAATAAAATATTGAGAGGATATATTTATCTGTGGTTTTTATTTTGTTTTTTTAGAAGGATGTGTTAATATAAACCTATCTTTTAAATGTTAGCATTGTTGATAGGGTACTAGAAGGTGTCACATTTTACATGACTTCCTATAGACATTCTTAGCAAAAACTTTCCATCAGCTCAGCATTTACTGATTAAATGCTGTTCCCGTCTCCTGGAGGTCAGGAAAACCTTGTTGTTTTGTTAGTACTTCTGCTGATATGGATGAGATTGTGTTTGGTTCCAGCCTTCAAACAGAAATATTTCACCAGTTTCCTCGAGGTTTTGGCCAATATCTGGCGTTTCACATACTTTAATCTTAACTCCTGATTTTTTTTAATTATTGCTATTTAGGAAATGTAATACTATAGGCAAAAAGAAGTAGTCAAAATTTTAAAGAATGTATCTTTCCTTTGACCTTTGAAAGCGGCAATGACATGTGTTAAAATTTGATCTGAAATTTCTCTAACCTACTGTCTCACCTCATAGATAAAACTTGTCATACATCATTCATCTTTCAAACAAGATCCAAATTTTTTGAAAAATTCATCTGAATGTACCACATTTTAAAAATAAGTTTATTAAATTAACCCCATACACATAAAACATAACATAGAATATGTATCTATGTGTGTCTTAGAAACTCATAGTTTCAGGAATCTCAGTTCTTTCCAAATATTCCTATCCTCTGTTAATAAGGAAATATTTTTTTCACTCACTAATTTATTTTTCCAATCAATATTGACTTGAATTTCACCTACTATGTGGCAAGAACTTTACTAGGTACTCGGTAATGAGCAAAGGAAATACCGTCCCTGAATTCTGGGGTCTGTAGTCTAGGGGCGGAATAGACAACATGTAAACAGACGAGTGAAACAGTGCACGTGTCCTGTGAGGGGAAAACAGTAGTAGAGGGCATGTCGGAAGGAGGCTGGTTCAGCTAAGTTCGCTCATTTTTAATTGCTTACTTCTTAATACAGTTTTTGCGCATATCGTTCCCTGGTATATAAAGAACACGATGGTTAGACAGAGAACTGTACTGAAATGAACTAGCCAAAAAGAGCATTCCAGGAAAGACAGAAAAGAGCTTGGCATTCGCGAACCCCCATCAGTCACTGTGGCTGGAATGGTGAGCAAACGGAAGACCAGCCCGAGAGGACGCCTGCACGGGCCGCCACCCCGGGCCTGGGTCGGGTGCTGGATTTTGTTCTGAGGGCAGGGGCAGACTAATTGGGACAGTGAGAAGGAGTGATCTACGTTGTTACATTTATTCCAGCTGCTGGGTTGACAATGGATTGGAAAAGACAGCAGGCCATTGCAGTGGCCCCGACAGAAATAGTGCTGGCTTGGATGAGTGGGAGTGACCCAGACGGAGGAAAGTGGGGGGACGGATGGGAGAGGGGAGAGAAGAGGAGAGAGGTTTCTCTTGGCTTTGAAGTTATGTGATTAATTCATTTGGGTGCATTTAAGATGAGAGAATAGGTATAAATGTGCCCCAAATTCTAGCAGCCTGAATCACATACCTTCCCCGTATTCAAACATTCATGAGTACACACAAAGACACACAAGACAATATCAGACACACCTTTTTCCACCTGCTGTTTTCATTGAGGGAATGCCTCCAAGTTGTACTGTAGGTTTCACTCATTTTTGAACTGGATATGTGATAGCTGTATATGATTGTGTTGCAATTGATTCATTTCGTCCCTGCAAATGGGTTTCAACTTTATTGCCAGTTTTTTGCCACTACAAACAATGCTGTTTTAAATATCTTTATTTTAGATTGCTGTCTTTAATTCCATGTTAGAGATTCTCCAGAATGGAACTGATGGGTAAATAGTTCCATATTGTTTTCCAAAAAAAGCTATTAAAACTTGCATTGTTGTTAGCAACATATGATTATAAACTTCTTTCCACCTTCCTATCAACCATCACTATGAATTGTTTTCTTTTTGGTTATCTACATCTTCATATGTGGAAAACCTTCACGTAACAATGTCTGCACACCAAATGCCACCAAAGCCAGACTTTCACTAAGAAAGTAGTGACATAAAGACTAGCTGGTGTAAAGAATTTATTCTGGCAGGAATGAGAAGAGTTCTGTATAATTTTGTCAGGAAGTGATGGTAATAAAATCTAGTGAAACCCGAATCTGTTTTTGGACATGTTAATTTTAAGATGCCTTCCTCATATCCAAGTAGAGTTGGGCGGGCAGATGTGTACAGGTCACAGGAAACCTGTGCGCCAGGTATGAGAAAGCAGTCATCCGGATGATATCTAAAGCTACAGCAAGGGAAGGTGTCATTAATTGAGAGAGAACAGAGAGAAGGAAGAGGCAAAATCAGGCCTGAAACCTAAGGAACTCCAGATTTAAAAATCAGTCTGGAGTCTGTCCAGCAAACTTTGGTAGAGCCAGCAGTAGGGTAAATCAGGCCATTTTGAAGTTAGGAGAAATAACCACTTTAAATTATTTTTTCCCATTTATTTATCTGTATCGTTGTTCAGGTACAGTTGTCTCCACTTTCCCTCACCCCACTCACCCCTACCGCCCACCCTCAATCCTACCACCCTTTGGCTTTGTCCATGGGCCCTTTATACATCTTTTAACAGAGCCTATCAATTAGCGACAGAGAACTGTTCACCGCCTGTGACAAAGAGAAGACCTTGTAGACATTAGCAAGAGGAGTTTGGGTTAACGTTGGAGTAAAAAAAGTAGATCGACACGCACTGAGCAGGGAACGGGGAAGGGAAGAAAGTGAAACATCAGAGAGAGGACACACTGGAAGCACGTGCCTTTATAGCCTCATCCTGTGTCTTGAACGTCCCGGAGAGAGAATGTCCATAGAGAAAGTATAAGGAAGACTCAGGATGGAGGGACTTTCATTTGGCCCTGCCTGGGTTTTTGGAGAAGGTTACTGTGACGGGTGATGCTGCACCGTCTACCTTCGGTGTGGTAATGGGGTTGTGACACAGAGAGGGTCTAGTCTGCCCCCTGGGACTTTTTCTGCCCCATTGCGTTGCACAGACTCAGTTTAGGGCCTGCAGACCTGTGGTGGCAGGTGAGGTTAGAAGGGAAAAGAAAAGAAAAGAGTGAACAGCACTGTAAGGTCACATCTCTAGAACAGAATTCAGATAAAAGGTGACGCAGAAGCTACAGGCGATCTGTAGTCTCAATGAGCGCTAAAAGGAAGTAAGTCAGAAGGGAAAGTCTGCTGGTCTAGTCTAAATGGTTTATGTCGTCAGGTACTGCAAGGGACTTGCGGGTTCCTATCCATCACCACTGCTGGGCAAAACAATGTGGTAAAAACCTCTGGGCTCACTGAAAAAAATGAGGTTTGGAAATGATACTTGAACATTTTTGAGTGTCACGTTAACAAAATACTGGAACTTAATAAAAATAGAACCACAGTTTAATCACATTGCTTAGTTAAGAACAACATACATACTCCAATAAATATGGCAGTGCACCTCAAAAAAGACCTGAAACTTGCAGGTGGAAGTGGGCACTGGAAGGGCAGAAAGTGGCAATACCAGGTGACATGGGAGGGGCTCATACACCTGGTATAACCCGAGGCAGCTGGGAGATGCTCGATGTGTGTACATCTGTGGGGCTGCATGCTCCTGCACATCTGCTGGTGCAGTTTTCAGTATTCCTTTCGTGTTTTTGCCCAAGACCTGAGCCTAAGCAAGTGGAATCAGGATTTATGCTCAAACTGTTCCCTAATGCATCAATCCTATTTTCAGAATAATATCAGAGCAGAGCTGACTGGGCCTTGAATTCACCAGCAGCGGCATAGAGGTAGGGACTGTTCCCCCAGCGCCATACGGACTTGTTTGTTTGTTTGTTCTAAGGGATAAGATTTACTTCTGCATTTTCCAGTTTTTTACAATGATTCCACTACATAAAAAGTATTTTTATTTATTTCCCCCAGCTTTATTGAGATATCATTAACACATAACGTTGCCTGAATTTAAGGCATACAATGTAATTATATGTATATCAAAATGATTACTACAATTAGGTGAGTTACCACACTCATCAAATCATAGAACTACAATTTTGTGTTTATGTCTGTTGACCGCTTTTAAGTCTACTCTCTTAGCAACTTTCAAATATGCAGTACAGTGCTACTACTATACTCACTATGCTATACATTACATCTCCGGAACTGACTTGTTTTGTAACATAAAGTTTGAGCCCTTGACCATGTATTTTCCTTATATTCTCTCCACCCAACTCTGCCCCTACCAGCCATCACCTGCTTTCAGTTTCTGAGAGTTAATTGCTTTAGATTCCACACATAAGTGAGATCGTACAGCATTTCTGTCACGAGTCACGTAGCCTAGTTACATCCTTCATACAACCATATGCTATCCTAGGAGCAGGATGAGGCAGGAATTCAAAGTTTCAGCAATTATGCTAAGGGACTGAGGAAAAACTGAAGTGATTGTAGCAGAATTTATTAAACCATTTTAATCCAGCCACCCTATTCAGTGGCTGTCAGGGTCATGAATAAGACTGAGAAATAAAGGAACCACAATATTGCTGTGATCTTCCCATCTATCAAAAAACATGAGTGTGGTAATTCAGTGAAGAGGTGAATGCCCAGCCATTTTGGTAAGTTTGTTATAAAGAGGAGTTGAGAAATAGTCAAACGATTACAATTAAATTGAGTTCTACAATAGGTTTTGGGGGTAGGTGTTCGCATTTTTAAGAACAGCCTACAAATCATATTTATTGACTATTTTCTTGAGATAAAAGTTTTGTGTAAATGATTTGTTACAATCAAGTATGCTATACACTAAAGGGAAAAAAGGAAAAGCCTATCCCACTTGAGTGTTACTGGGTCCTGTACAAGCATGGGAATGATTTCCTAGTAGCAATAGATTTTGAAACAGAATCCAAAGCCACTTCCTGGTCCTGATGGATGAGGGATATGGAAAAACAATCCCTCTTTAAGAGGACTCAGAAAATGGCAAAGAGAATGGGATTGTTTCAAGAAGCAAATGATCATAAAGGGGACGCCACTGGTCACTGATGATCCAGCGAGGGGCTTGGGGAGAACGGCGAAGCAGTGCAGGTGACCGATCGGCCAGGAATTGCTCCGCATTCTGTCATGCAAAGCTGTAGGAGAGAGCGAATGCAAGAGACGGCCGATGATCTGGAAGCCTGGCACTTCTGGTGGTGCTTATGATGAACAAAGACCCAAAACTTCATGGTGGGTGCTGTGCTGAGGTGCTACCGTCTCAAACTCTTGGCTTAGTGTTATGGCAGAGCCCAGGTGTGGCAGCTGCCATCACGGAAGGGAAAGAGCTGGTGTTGGTGGAATACTTCTGCACTCCAGGCCATGCCCCAGGCTTTCCATGCATTTCTCTGATTCCAACAATTTTGTGAAGGTGGGATTATCTCCAATGTACCAAATGGGACAACTGAGACTTAGAAAATTAAAATGATTGGTCTTGATGCACACAGTCAGTAAATAGAAAAGCCAATATTCAATTTCAACCCCAATACCAAAGCCCATGTTATTTTGTTAACACTCATCATGCCTTTTGTCCTTCCTATATCATATAACCTGTATTAACAATGACCTTGTTAAATTTGCAAATTGTTGCAAATTCATGAAGGAAAAAAATCAGATGAAACATATTTCTTGCTTTGATGCAGTATTGTATACATAGAAAGCAGTTTGTTTCTTTTTGATGAATGAAAAATTGAACAATATGAAAAATGAATGTTACTCATTCATTTAGTCATTGGAGTCTGGAAGATCCTGAGGGGGAAGATCATGACCCATCTTGAGGAACACGGTGCAATGAAAAGCTTTATAATCACTGGAACGTAAGCTACCACAACCTAAAATGTAGCTGATATAGTTGATTCTTAAATATTATGTATTGAGTTTATGAACTCATAGATAAACATGCTTGACTACAGTCATCCCTTATTAGGAGCTATTAGATCTTGAACAAATTAAATTGTGGCTCTCTGAACTTTTTATCTTCTTAAGTTTGTAAAATAAAGATAACTAATGGCTTACCAATAGCTCAAGTGAATTCTAAAAACCAGATAAAGAAGCAAAGGATAAAAACTAGCATTTAGTGAATTGATATTACAGATTCTTTGAGAGGCAGCTTCCCCTACATTATACTAATGAGGTAAGAACGTGAGTGACATGAGTGCTTCAAAGCTTCTGCAAGCAATCATTTATGAAACACTTTGTACATGAGTCTCTATTAAATAGCTATTTGCCTGAATGAATGAGAAAATGCTCTTAGAACTTGAATGAAATATTTAGGATGAGTAAAATAATATATAAAAATAAACTTTGGAACATACTATAGCAAGAAGTGGAATGGGCAGGCCATATCACTGCATTAAAAAGTGCGAGAACAAATTACTAATGATGGACTCATAAAATGACTGCCATGAGTAGCAACAGCATCCTGGGTTGAATAACCAAGGGTCTGAACCGGTGTGGAACTGCTGCATAGAATAAAAGTCTTTTTTTTCCAAGGTTGTACAGAAAGTCAAGGATTAAACAAGAAATGTAGTTCAGCCTTCCTTAGCTACAATCTAATTGTATATCCTTCAATATATATTACCAAGTTATCGTCCCCCTGGAGATTTGGGTTATTTCTATCCTGCCTTGCTCTTTCTGGCATTTAGTTTTCTAGACTTCTACAGGCAGTGCACACAAGTAGGACACACTGTGCCAAAACAAGGAACAGCTCTTGCTTTAAGCGATGTACCACCTGAAGCACAAATAATGCAGGGCAGAAAAAATGAAAATGCTATGTAGTAGCAGGTAGTATAAATGTATTTATTTGTAGACTGATGACTTGAAACATAATTTTTCAGGAAAGAAAGTCAATGATTAGCAAAGACTAACTAGAGACTTGTGTTATGTCTAAAGGTTGTACTCACATGTGTAGGGCAAACCCCTGACATAGAGAAGGATGACTGTAGCAGCAGAGAATCACAGTCCCTTCTCTCTCTCCCTTGTTCCACAGCTCCGGAACAGTCAGCCTGGCTTTAGTTTCTACCACTTCTGGGTACTGATATCAATGGCCAGTCCAAGAGCATTTAAACTCTACTCCCTAGTAACGGTTCTGCGCTTGTTGATAGGGGATTCAACATTAAGAATCCAAGATTTAATGACATCATCATTATGGGTATACCTGCCAGTGAGGATGATGATAACCTTCAGTATTTGCATCAACCTTTACACTTCCAAGATTTTCTTCCCTCCGTTTTCACACTTTCACGAGAACATTATAAGTTAAATAAGTTATATTACATATCTTACCCAAAAAGGCATTGAGACTTATCTCCGGTTACTGAACTCTGAGTCCCAAAGCTGGAGCGTAAGTCTACAAGCTCTCAACAATTCCGCACACCTTCCAAAGCAGACAACTCACTGTTGAAGCTCATTAAGCATAGTCACCTGCTCAGCATCCATTTGAATTTATGAGCCTTCCACCCTACACAACTATTACCTTTTGTTTGGCTTTCTAATATAGTTACGTATTTCATATAGTTGAAATTTCATAGTATATAGCTATTGTATTCTTTTTCTATTTAATATGTAGTATGCATTTTCCATGTTTTATATAGCATTCGTAGTTATCTCCTTAATGTCTCCATAATATTGAAGCTAGCTGATTTTATTTCATATTTCTCTATTGTTAGGAATTATAGCTACTTCTATTTATTGCAGACTTTTAAGTTTTTCAATGGGTTTTGTAAAAAGTTTCATAAAGAATACTCCTTTCTTCTTTTTTGTTATTTCCTTCAGATAGATAACTATGTGTTGGATTTTAGTAACTTAAAACAGCAGATGCAATTTTATATATTTTATATCTATTGCCAAATATCTTTATTTATAAAGGTAGTAAACTAATTTACATCATGAATATAAATATATGAAAATAGCAAATGTTTTGTTCATGGGTATGATTTTCTTCCCTAACCCAATAGACAAAAATAAACTTAATTTGATTAATCAAAACTTTATTCAAAATCAACTGTTTGCCAAGTATTTTGGTAGGCTCTGGAAAGACAATGGTGAGTAGAAAAGGTGCACAGTGTACTCTCAAGAAACTCTGGACACTTTCGCCACTCCACAGCTCAGGAGGCAGGAGTTATGTGCAACCAGAACACACATGTGTTCAGTGAACAAATCATTTTAATGGCATCTGAGTGGTGATGCATCTTCCAGTTTTGTGTGGTTCCGCCCTGAGTGTGTCATTCTTATTCAGTTGTCAGCACTCTCATGAACAGGCCGTAATCGTCTGTTTATGTTTCACACCACTCCCCCGCTCCAGAAAAATGATGCATTGGCTCATCTTTCTGTATTTCCCAGATGAATCCATTGATTTGGAGTCCAGGCAATGTTCCTTTTCGATTTTTCAGGTAAGATATGTCAGAACTCTTTTTTAAAAAATATAGTTTGTATTCAACATTATTTTGTATTAGTTTCAAGTATATCGTACAGTCTATAGACATTCATATAGGTTACAAAGTATTTCCTTCAATAATTTGAGTGCTCACCTGTCACCATGAATATGTATTACGATATTGTTAACTGTACGCCCTATGTCGTACCTTGCATCCCCATGCCTATTTTGTAACCACCAATTAGTACTTCTTAACCCCATCATTTTGTTTCACCCCGCGCCCAACAGCCCTTCCCTCTGGCCTCCATCAGCTCATTTTCTGTATCTGTGAGTCTGTTTCAATTCTGTTTGTTCCCATATCTTGCTTGTAATTCTTTTATGGCTCTTCCTTAGCACCAGAAAAAAGAAGTGTATCTATATGGAACAAACACTGTAGAAGAATCAGAAAACTTTGCTTAGCAGAATTAGAAACCTGTATCTGCCACCTATGTGACCTACAGCAAGATGTCTACTTAGTTTGTGGCTCATAGGTAAAGCAGATAAAAATACTTTGCCTGTCTCTCCGTGACTACCCTAATTGGCTGATTCTCACCACAACAAGCTTTCTGCTGGAAGCAGGCCCATGTTCTCAGATGCCTTTAACACCCATCTTCATCTGGCCTTAATCCCAGGTACAGAGCCTCGCTCCAGATCCTGCTTAGCTAGCACCATCTCCAAAACCTCTGCCCATTATAATCTCAGCCAGCCCTGACTGGTGCTCCCTTCCATTACATCCTGAGTTTTGATAGTGTTACATTCAGCATTTTATTGCAAACTACTTTAAATCATTCTTAAATTGTTTACTACCTTTATGTCTTACCACTCTTGTACTTGTCTACTAACTTTACCCCAACGTTCCAAGCAACAGATACAATTTTATTTAATACTATAGGAGCTGCCACGGTACTGAAAACGTAGTAGGTATTCAAACAACGCTTTCTAAAAGTGACTGAAAGCAACCAAAAAAAAAAATCCAAACTTAAAAGAATTTGATGCTGGAGAAGAAAGAACTGCAAAAAGGCGAGGCTAACATTCTGCCTACTATCTCCAGTCTTGGCGTTTTGTTATTCTCAAACTAGGCCTCCAGGAAGGAATCACAGACCATCAAGGAGAAAGCACCACAGGGAGAGTACAGGCTGGATGGCAAACTCGGCAGAGATAGAGGTTGGCATTGTGAACAAATCAAGGTGAAGGGTAAACACTTAGAGATACAAATTAAAACATCCCAAAAAGACAATCAAGTGGACAGAATTAAGGGCTATGCCTTAAGACTAGGAAAGATAGCCAAGACAGTTCCCCAAACTCAGCCCTGGCCGGATTAAGGTGGTCTTGCACTACACCTAGAGTGCCAGCAGAGACGAGGAAAAGAACACAGGACATCTTGAGGGACCACATGTCCACAACCACTACCAAGAATTTTTATTCTAATACGCAGTCATTGATCATTAAATGGTTACATTAAATTTAAGTTAATAATTTAAGTCTATTATATAAAATATGTGGAAAAGTTATACCATTTGATGAGTTTTTATAAATGCATATTTTTGTATAAACATCTTGAAAATCATAAAATAGAACACTCTTATTTCTTCACAAAGTTTTTCCTGATGCCTTGCAGGAAATTCCACCCACTGTCATCTCTAGGTAGCCCCTGAAGTATTTTCTGCCACTACAGATTAGTTTGACCTGTTCTAGAATTTCATATACATAGAATAATATGGTATGCACCATTTTCTGTGCTTTGTTACTGTTTTCTTTTTTATTGCTGAATAGTATCCATTATCTGAGTATCTCAAAAGTTGTTTCTCCATTCAGCTGCTATTGGACACTTTGTCTCCATTTTAGAGATATTATAGGTAAAGCTGCTATGGATATTTGAATACAAGTCTCTTGTGGGTATATATTTTTTATTTCTCTTGGGTAAATACCTGGAAGTGGAATTACTGTCATGTGATGAAAATATGTTTAACTATAGAAGAAAGCAGTAAAATGTTTTCCAGAATAGTTTGTTCAACCAAATAACAACAGATGATAAATCCAGCGGTTCCATATTCTTGCCAAAACGTAGTATTTCAATTGTTTTTGTATTTCATTTCAGTAATTGCAGCGAGTGGACTGATGTCTCATTGTGGTCTTCGCATCTCCCCAGTGACTAATGACACTGAGCATTTGGTCACAGACTTATTGGCCATCTGCAGAACTTCTTTTTGGAAGAGTTTCTTTTCCTATTTTTATTGGATTGTTTGGCTCCTTATTACTGAGTTGTGAGAGTTTCTTGCCAGCTATATGCATTGGGAATGCCTTGCCCAATATGTTGATTATACTTTTTCATTTTCTTAATGTTGTTTTCTAGAAAGTAGGAGCTTATAATTTCAATATAGTTTAATTTATCAATATTTTTGGAACCAATGCTTATGGTTTCTGTCTAAGAAATCTTTGCCTACAACATAGTCAAAATTTTTCTCCTGTATTTTCTTGAAAATGTTTTATATTTTAGCTTTTAGTTAAGGTCTATAATCCATTTCAACTTAATTTTGTGTGTGATGCGAGTTAAGCATTGATTCTTTCCGGAAGACTTACTTGTTTCTTCATCATTGCTGAATTCGCCACACACGGGCAGATCAATTTCTAGACTCACTATTCTGTCCCACGAATCCATACATCTGTCCCTACACAATACTCTGCACTGTCCTGATCAAATGACAGTCTTTAAGTCATGAAAACACATAGTGTATGTCTTTCAACCTTGTTTCTTTTTATTTTTACAAAATTATTTTGGCTAGTCTAGATCCTTTACATTGCTACATACATATTAGAATCAGAATGTCAATTTCTATTTTCAAAAACCTTTAAAAATTTTTATTGGGATAGTGTAGAACCTATAGATTAATTTGAGAACTGATAACAATATTGAATCACAAAATCCATGATCATGATATACCCTTTACTTATTTAGAGTCTATAATTTCTCTCATCATTTCTTGTAGATTTTTACTGAAGAGTTATTAAACAGGTTCTTAAATGTATCCCTATATATTTAATGTATTTTAGATGGTATTATAAACAGAAATATTTATAAATATTTTAATTTCCAGTTTTTCATTGTTAATATATAAATATATAATTTATTTTGGTATTTTCTTTTACCCTGAGACTTTCAAAATGTATGTATAAGTTTAATAATTTCTTGTACATGCAATAAAATTTTATACACACACAATCATGGCTTCTGTGAATTTAGAGTTTTATTTAGTTTTTATTTTCAGGATGTGTTTTATTTTTCTGACTTGTTATAATATATTTCAGAATAATATTGAATGGAATTGAAGAATGCAGGCATCTTTGCTTTAATTTCAATCTTAGGTAGAAAAATTTTAATTTGTGACCATTAAATATTAGTTGCAGTTTTCTCAAACATATATTTTATCAAATTAGGCAAGTTCCCTCTCAATTCTAATTTTTGTAAATTTTTACTATAAATTAGTATGAATTTTGTCAAATATCTTTTATGCTTTAATAAGATTACTATAAGATATTTTCTCCTTTTTCTTATCATAATGAATAACATCAATTGATTTATAAATGTTATACCAACTTTGCATTCTTGCAATAAACACAATTTTTCATGATGCATTATCATATTTATATTTTGTTGTATTTGATTTGCCAAAGTTTTCTTAGGGATTTTTTATATTTGTGTTTCTGAGTGTTATTGGCCTGTAGTCTTTATGTAAAATTTTCCTTTAGTTTTAAATCAAGGTAATGCTGTACACATAAAATAACTTCAAAAATGCTTTAATAAAGTGATGTCACTTTCATTGCAATGTCTTCTATTTATTTTGAATTGATTAGTATAGTTCAAAGTTTATCAGTTTTGTTGAACTTTCATTAAGCTTTACTCCTTAGCATTTTCTGTGTTTATTAACATTGGATTTACTTTTCTCTTCTTTATGAAGAAACATAGATCATTGAAATACAGAGTTTTTCTTTTCTTTTCTGATATAAGAATTTAAACTATAAATATACCTCTAAATACTGCTTTAGATGCACCCCACAAATTTGAACTTGTTATTAATTTTTGTTCAGTTCCACATATTTTCTAGTTGCCTTTATTATTTCTTTTTTTGACCTATAGGTTATTTAAAAAAGATTGGTTATTTTTCAAATGTGGGTGAACTTTCTATATTTTTGTTCATATTTTTCTAGTCATTCATTGTGGTCAAATGACATGATTTTTATGATTTCAACCTTTTAAAAAATATTTCTCATGCATTTAAAGGGTTATTTTGCTTCTGTTTGCTGCAGTGTTCTATAGACACCAACTAGGTCAAAGTGACAATGTTCCCAATTAATACAGCCTTTTAAAATGTTCTCTTTGTTCTTTTTTCTCCTTTTTAAAATTTTTTTATTGTTTTTCAATTACAGTTGTCCCCATTTCTCTCCCATTGCTCTCCCCAGTCCTGCCCACCCTCCCCCCCCACATTCCATCCCCTCTTTGTCTTTGTCCATGGGTCCTTTATATACATGATCCTTGACTTGACCCTCAACTACTGAAAGAGGAATGCTGACATTCCCAACTATGATTGTTGTTTTTCTCTATTTTTGCTTTCATTTCATCAATTTTTTCCTGCACGTAGAAGGTCTGTTAACAGTGCATACACATGTAATGCTGATATGTCACTTTAATGAATTCATTTGTAGTAGTTATAAAATGACCTCCCTTTCATCTGGCAATATTCTTTCTTCTGAAGTTCAGTATGTTTTAAATTAATATATAACTTTTAGCTTTCTTATAATTCATCTTTGCATGATACTACTCTTCATTATTTCACACTCAGTTCATCCAAGTCGTTATATATAAAATGCTGTTCTTGTAGACAATACAAAGCTGGTCCTTGAAATTTTATCCAGTTGGAAATTCTCTACACTTTAATCAGATGCTTTAGAACATATATAATTAATATATGTATCAACATAATCAGTTTCCAATGTGTTATATTGCTATTGGTTTTTCATTCGTTCTATCAGTTCTCTTTTATTTTCCTGCTTTTGTTGGGTTAATTGAATACCTTTAGTCCTGTCCTTTATCTTCTTCCTTGGCTTCAGAGTTATTTTCCTTTTTTAGATGTCATTTTAGGGTTTACAACATGCATCATTAAATCCACTTACCTACAAATAATTTTATAGCACTTCATGGCTAACATAAGAAACTTACAAAATTATACTTTTATTTCCTTTCATTTCTGTTTTGTGGTATTTTATCACAAAATATGCTTCTGCAAATATGATTAATGCCACAATCATGTGCTTTTATTTTTAATTAAAAATTAATAATATTGCTAGAAAACATAAGAAACACATTATAAATATATTTTCACATATACTTAATATTTCCAGAGCTCTTCATTCATTTGTCAGCTCTACGTTTCCTTGTGTTATAATTTGCCTTGGCAGTCTGAAGAAGTTTCTCTGACATTTCACATTATGTAGTTCTGCTACTTAGGAATATTCTTGCTTGTATTTGTTGTTGTTTTCATTTAAAAATGTCTTTATATTCTCTTAATTTAAAAATAGCTTTGCTAGATACAGAATTTTACATAGTTTTATTTACAACACTTTAAAGATATTCCACTTTCCTCTAACTTGAATTATTTCTGAAAAAACCATCAATAATTATTATGTTTGTAATTGTTCTTGTAATGTGTTTTTCTTTTTCTTTGCTTTTACAATTTTTAATGTATCATTTATTTTTAATAAGTTTATTTCAGTATAATCTGTTGTAGTTTTCCTGCCCTGGGTATATTGAACTTCTTGGTTTATAGTTTTTAATCTCATCCAGGATGTTTTCCCATAAAGGATTTATGAACTGGACCACATTAAAAGGAAGACATTTGTTCATCACAATATGCTACTTATAAGTAAAATACAGGACACAGAATAGAAGAAGTTATTTTCAACACATTTACTCAACTAACATTTATCTTCAAAGTATCTAAAACTCCCCGAATCAACAAAAAGGCAGAGGATTCAACAAAGGAAGAGAATATAGTGTCATTCAATAAGTATAAGAATATATTCCCTTTAGTCATTGATAAAAAGTAAGTGAAAAATATTGTGTGGTACTACTACATAAATTCATCAGGATACGTGAATGGATTTTTTATCCTCCCAAGCATCAACTATGTAAATTTTCTGAAACTAATATTAATATATTGAGTGCTTAGAGTATATGTCAGACTCTATGACAAACGTTTTTAAGGCATTGTCCCAATTTGTAATCTCAACAACCCATGAAGTTGTGGAGGTATTATTATTTCATGCCATTTTACACATAAGGAAATTGAAGTCCTAAAGAGCTTAGTAACGTGAGCAAAGTCATGCAACAATATGTGGCAGAACCAGGCGCTTAGGGCAGTACTTGTCATTGAGTGTATGGAAAGCACTCAACCGATCGTTTCTGAAAATATGAAAAAGTTTCTAACTCTTTTCATCTATGCCCTATACTTATTTTTAAAAATCTCATCTCTCAAAGGTAAGTAACCCTTAGCCCTGGCTGGTGTAGCTCAATGGATTGAGCATGGGCCTGTGAAGCAAAGGGTCACTGGTTTGATTCCCAGTCAGGGCACATGCCTGGGTTGCAGGCCAGGTCCCCAGTAGGGCACACATGAGAGGCAACCACACAATGATGTTTCTCTCCTACTCTTTCTCCTTCCCTTCCCCTCTCTCTAAAAATAAATAAATAAAATATTTTTTTGAAAAAAAAGAGAACCCTTAAAAACCTAATGCATAGCTGGGCTGAACTTGAAGTTAGGGATGATTATTGGAAAGATCATTATATAGTATTATGGTACATGTTAGCATATTGATCTTGGTAATCATTTTCATTTTACTATTTGTTGACTCATTCATTCAGCAACTATTTTTGAGCAACTACCATGAACCAGAGTAGAGAATATGATAGCAAACAGCAGTGACAAAATTCCTTCTGTCAAGGAACTAATAATACGGGGGAGAAGACAAATAAGTAAGGAAGGAAAGAAAGGGGAGAGAGAGAGAGAGGGAAGGAAGGAAAGAAAGAGAGGGAGGGAGAGAAGAGGGAAGGAAGGAAGGAAGGAAGGAAGGAAGGAAGGAAGGAAGGAAGGAAGGAAGGAAGGAAGGAAGGAAGGAAGGAAGGAAGGAAAGAAGAAAGGAAAGAAGGAAAGAAAGAAGGAAGGAAAGAAGGAAAGAAAAGGGAAAGAAGGAAGGAAGAAGAAAACTGTAAAGTGATAAATGCTATTAGTAGGATAAAGAAAATGAGATTAAGGGCCTATTTTAATGAGAGTGACTAAGAAAAACCTCTCTAAAGAGGCGACTTCTATAACGAGACAGAGCCAGACGACCATGGACCTGAAACCAGTGTGCTCCATGAAGAGGGAGCAAATGCAAAGGTCCCCAGGCTCACTGGGTGAGTTTGCAGGACTCGGACAGGACCTGTATTCCCAATGCATAGTGAGCAAAGGTGCCCTTTAATACACACATTTTTAAATGTTTGTTTTGGATTCTATGTGAATATTGTCTGTGCTAATTCTGATTTGAAAGTCAAGTTGTTAGTATTACTAATAATACTCAGCCTCTGCTATACTATGAGTGATTTAGTTCTAGCCTTAAATGCCCATACTTTGCTTGGCTAAGTTAAAGCCCAGAAATTTGCTAGACTCACCAGCCCAAAGAGTCAGTACAGTGAGCAACAATGACCATGTCTCATGGCATATAACGCCGCTTAAGTAGTTTATAAAAGTGGTAACTCTAACCACACCCTGACCCTGAAATAGGTTTCAAACTTCACTGTAGTCCTTGGTATCTTGTGAATATGCAAATAAATTTGGTTCAGGAGATCTGCATTTCTGATAAACTACCAGCTGATGCTTCTGCTGCTGCCTCTTAGGCCATTTGAGAATTAGACCTTAGAAGACTCCTAATAAATAAAAAATGCTCTGTCTTCCAGTGATATTTCAGTGCTCGTAGATTTTATTTCCTATCAGAATGGTGCTCTAGGCAATGGCACAGATGGTCTGCTGCTTAATCTGGCACTGGTTGTGATAATTAAGTTAATAACAGATGTGAAAACACTATACACATAATAAGTGCACAATTAATGTTATTTTTATCTAGTGAAAACTTCACTGACTCAAATAAAAACTGAATTACTGATGATGGAACTATTAATATTATGTCTTAGTAAAATACATTCTAAAACACAGTGGACTTCTCCAGTGTGTGGCTTGGTTAGCATACAGTACAATTTCTTTGTGTTCATCACGGTGTTAAACACTGAGATAACAGAAAGAGTTCTGTAGAATAGTCTCTGCCCTCAAGGATCTCCAATACAGTTAAAGAGCAAAAAAAAAAAAAAAACCCCAAATAATTAAAGAGAGAATATAATTAGCTGTTAATTTGAGTGAGAGCACATTAATTACTATAGGGGATCAGAGGCAAGTACGATCAATGAGGTCTGGTGTTGAATTCCTGTTCTACAGGCCACTATGGGCCGTCCTGACAAGGGCAAGGAGACCAAACTAAGCCTTGATTTCTCTATTTCCAGGACAACTCAGAGCGCAAGCACTACAAGCTTCCATCTTTTCCCAGTGTATTGTTTCCTGCTTGCAGCAATGTCCAGGGAATTAGGCCATGTAGATATGCAACTAGTTGGTTTATTGACTATATAGACCTGTCAATAAGAATGGGAGAAGCTAAGGGGCTGCTGTTCTCCACAGGTTCTTAAATATGCAGGAGAGAGAGAGAGAATTTTTTTCTCTTTAGAACTCTTCATTATTCTTTTTGTTCCCTTCCTGGCTCCACCCAGGTTACCACGCAGGATTGATTTTGATCTTGGGCACTTACAGTGCATCATATTCCCAGCTTTTCTTTTTTACAAAAAGGAGGTTTAATAGCGGAGTCTACCTTTTTTAGTATCTCTACAGTACTACTTTGATGACAATAAAACACCAATTGACTTCCTTCTAAATGTGAACAAACTGTAATACCATCAAAAGCATGCCAAGATAAAGTCTGATATTTATTTTTTTACCTAGTGGCTAGTTTAAAATGACTTTCTAATGTTTTTTTTTTTCATTTTTATGTGTGTATGTGTGTGAACACAAGGTGCACATGCATTTTTCCCAATGAATTTTTAGAAGTGGGTCTACCTGTTTGTAGAATACTATTTGAATATAATCATACATTTTATAAATAGTGTTGCTGCTCATAATTTTATTTTCCAACCTGGCATAGACAAGAAAGGCTGTATGAAAGAGACAGACCTTAGACTAAGCCTTTCAAAACAGATGAGGCTTCAGTGACCAGACTGGAGAAGGCAGGGTATGACAAGATCCCAGGTAAGTGAACAGGAGTGCTCAGGTAGAAAAGGGCATCTAATTAAAGTAAATAGTACACAGTAAGATGAAAGAAATGAAAACATGTGGGAGAAGATTTTAATTGCTGACAACATTTTGGACATAAATCAGGAAAAAATATCCTGAGCTTAATTTCAAGGAATAATATGACATAAATGTTTTTGGAAAATTAAAACAAATTATGAAAAAAATGTATTGAGATAATTTAGGCATAACATAACTTGGACACAGAGTAGAGTCTAAAATTAGATAAGGGTGTGATAAAGAGGAAGGATGTGAATTACTGTACATCCTTACTGATTTCATACAGCTAGTATGCAATGTTGTTATATAGAAAACAGATGCCACCAGAGATGTCCAGCAACATCATCAGTACTTTGAAGATACTTTGTTTTCCATAATTCTACAGTGGAATAAGATAAACATATGAGTTGCTCAACTCCTCCACAGACAACCCTAGGGTAGGTGGATTTCTTTGGACCTGGAATGTCAAAAATACCTCAGTTTTAAAGAATCCAAGACAAATCTATAGATTGAGATGGGCGGGCTGCCAGATTATTTGAAACACTAGATGGAGAACTGTCCTTAATGGAGTCTCAGCAACTTCTAACTGTATACCCTTCGATCTCTCATTGCTAGAAGATCCTCTGTAAGAATCTTGATTTTTTTACACCAGGATTAAATATATTTGTGCTTTAACACGTCTTGGATATGTCTTTGCAATTCACCATTTACCTGCCAAAAGCAAAGAGTGAATCTAAACTTTTGAATGTCCTCCCTTAAACTTTTCATAGAACATCACCAAACCACAGCAAATCAACACTCTTAGACCCTCTCGCCTGTATATTCTATCCTGCTCACCCATTTGCCTAGGATTTCCTTCCCTGTTGACTTTGTTTAGGTCTCTAGTTCCCGTTGAATGACTCATCCTTCCTAAGATAAAAGATGTTCTTATTTTTATCTTTCTATTCTTTCCCTCTCTAGCTCCTATCAATCAGTTCATTCTTAATCACTCCTCTCAGCCCTGGCATCCTCGGACCTCCCTTACTGCATTCCACACTGCAACTGGATGCTGCTCTCGTGACTGTGTTCACTGTTGTCACTGAAATTGCCACCATTGTAATTATGAACCGCAGTCCCATCAAGCTCCTTGAGTCAAACTTTGGAATGAAAATCTCATAGTGAAATTTCTTCAGTCCTTAATGCTCCTCGGTATACAAACTAAAGTCCTAGCGGAAGCTCCAGCTTCAGGGATTGGGGAAACAACTATGTAAGATAGGGTGATCAAAGCATGAATTTTTCCCCAGGAAAGTTTCCAATAATCTATGAACAGAATCTATCTCCAAGAATAATTTCAGAAAATAACTAGCAACTCTAGATAGATATATAAAGCAGCATCATACATTCCCAAAGATACCCGAAAGGCAGTGCGATGCAGCCGTTAAGATTCAGACTGCATTACATGCAGACTAACTCAATTAAAATTCTTATTCTAGCAATCACTAGTTGAACATAACTGACAAGTAATTTACCTTTCCCATGCCTCAGTTTTCCCCTGCCTAAAACAGAAATGATCATAATACCTAACTCCTAGGATTGCTATAATTCAGTGTCAATTCTAAAGCATTTAGAACTTCACATGACCAGGGGTAACAATTCCGGCAGCGTTCCCGGGACAGACAGTGGTGGTGGCAGCCGTGCTGCTGCGCTTCGTGTGGACAAAAGCATAGTGAAAACCCAGCAACTTGGCAGAGCAGAGTATGTCTGGGGATGTCGGGCTAAACAAGATTGAACCTACTGGCACTCAATTACCTTAAGATCCTTAAGACTATATTTTCACAGGTTATTGATGCTCAGTTATTGATGATCTGTTAATAGATTAGGGTGAAACCAGAGAAGCAAGAGGTTTGCCTAATAGGAACATAGGTTTAATGTATTCAAAGGCTATAAAATACAGCAAAAATAATGTATAAATACAGTCTTAAATGCTACGAGTCATTTTCAAGTTTGAGGAAAGTACAATAGAAATATCAAGAATCAAGGAGCTCTTGTAGTAAATAAAGTTCTGTAACAAGTTGTAAATGAGATACTTGAAACAAATGTTAAACAGAACAACAGTGGTGGTAGAGATACCGAATTAACCACAAGCAACCCAGTTCTCCCAAACTTGCCTTTCTAAGCTTTTGCCACTTCACAAAAGGCCCCTGGCCTTGGTGGGCTGGAAACTGCATATAATCAGTGCGGCATTTTCCATATGTGCCACGTTCGTGTTCCCCTCCTCTCTCCCTGCAGCGCGCACGGTCAGGGCCACACTCATTTTGCTGAATTCTTCTACCACATGCTATCTCTCTGAGGTCAAGGACCTTATTTGCTTTGTGTCCACAACTACAATAAAGAAATAAAATGCGCTGCTCGCTTTGGCAGCACACGGGCTAATATTGGGAGGCTAGAGACCGTGGGGGCCCCTGCACAAGTGTGTAGAGTTCCATACACTTTTTTAAGAAGTGAGAGGTACAGACTTAATGCTTCCATTTCTAAGCCATTGTTTAGAGATAAGCCCAATGTTAGTCATGTGGGGCACCTTGTATAATGTTCTTCTTTTCATCTTTTATGAAATCTTTTCTGGAGGAATTGTTCATTATTTCCAATAAGGCTATTATTACTGGCAAAAAGAAAAAAGAAGAGAAACAATGTGTATTTGCATTTATATTTTCCCCTTTTAGGACTACATTGCACACTACTTTTTATACATTTAAGTTGATTTGATCTAGTCATGTGGCACTATCGTCAAGTATTTATTGAAAATCTATATTGATATTTGCGCTATAAATAATGGTCTCCTCACTTGAGACTCTTTAAATAACTGAGAAGATAAGACATATAAAAATAGTGGATGTTTACATAAAAGTTTTAATTATATGATAGTCTTTTTTTATCCAATAAAAATTTAGAAAATATTAACCATTTGCTAAGCATTATGGGATCTGAGAATAAAGAATGACAAATAGAATTGCTGTCTTCATAGAACTTATATCCTAGTGAGGGAGCAACACAGTGAAATGAGAAATCGCCATAAAACATGGAAAACACCACAACAGGAAAAGTAGAGTGTGCTAAGTTGACATATAAAAGGTACAATAAACCAAACCTACAGTCTCTGTTTCAGTTAGAATGAGGTTTACTGCATATAACAGAGACTTAAAAGAATAGCGATGTAAACAAGGTAGAAATGTATTTCCTCATATAAATATCTGAAGGTAGGCAGTTGCTCAGCAATGCTCTATGGATCCCCTGGGAGCCAGGCTCTCTTAGCTGCCACACCATCCTTGGCCCCGTCTCAAGGACCAAGATGGCCCTCAGGTTACAGCAAACATAAGGACCTCTGGGCCGCTGGGAAGACACTAGAGGGTACTTTCTAAGACTCACACAACACTTCCAGTTACATTCCATTGAGCAGTAACGCGACTCTATCCAGCTCTAAAGGAGGCTTACAAGTACCTGTTCTATTCCGACCAGTTGAAATTAAGGTTTCTATCACGGGACACACATGAGATAAATGAAGAATATCTAAACTATATTTGAAGAACAAAGAAATATGAAAAATTATCTCAAAATATAATCTGCAATGACACATATCTTGTTTAGTTTAAAAGTTTAAATATTAAAATTTAACTACAGAAAAACAACCAATTTAAAAACGGGTAAAAGATTGAACAGAGACCATATCAAAGAAGATACACACATGGCAAGTAAGCATATTAATGGATGCGGATGCTCAACATTATTTGTTATGAGGCAAATGCAAATTTAAAAATGAGATACTACTACACATCTTTTAGAATGGCCAAAATCCAAAAATACAGCAATATCAATCACTGAAAAGGATGCAAAGCAACAAAAACTCTCACTTACTGCTGGTAGAAATGCAAAATGCTGCGGCCATTGTAGCAGATAGGTTGTCAATTTCTTATAAAGCGACACAGTCTTACAATATGACCCGGCAACCACACTTCTAGACTGATTGAAATATAGGTGTAGAAGTTTATGGTGACATTATTCATAATTGTCAGAAACAGGAAATAAGTAAATGTCTTTCGGCAAGTGAATGGATAAACAAAGTATGATATATTCATGTAATAGAACAATGATACAAAAGATTGCCCTTTGAAACCAGGCAGCCATATAGATGTGTCTTAAGTACACATTTCTATGTGGGAAAACAAAGTCAGTCTGACAAAGGTACGTACTGTATGAGTTCATTTATATCACAGCTTGGAAAAAAATAAAAGCATACATAATAGTAAAAAGATCAGCAATTGCCAGCAATTCCGGTTGGTGGCAGCCGGTTGTTAATATATGAAGCACAACACACACCAGAGGGAAGGGAAAGTATCTCTATGGTACTGTTCTGTGTGGATGTAAGATAGCACGTATTTATCAAAACCTGTAGACATATACTTCACATAGAGTAAATCTTAATGCATTCAAATTAAAAAAAAATTATTTAGGAAGTCAGGGATGCCAAGATGGTATGCGGAATGTGACATTGTAACTGTATTGCAAGTACATGAAATGAATTAATTGAAGGAGGTGGGGTAAATGGTGCTAATTCAGATAACTTTGGGAAATAAGTGCAATCTCTTAAGGCTAAATACAAAAGGAGCTGTACACAAGCTAAGCACTACTCCAGCTGACAGCATTTTCCAACAGGTCAACAGTTCTGAAAACACAACACACATATACTAGAATTAAAACATTTAGCAAATAATGGCAGTTGATGCAATCCAGGATTTTCACTGCTAGAGAGGGAGGTTACAGGTGAGCTAAGTACAAAGGCTAAAATTAGGCATGTGGCAATGAGTTGGAAAGGGAGAATGCATTCATGTTTAGCTTAATGTAGATGATTATACATAGAAATATTTATAGGTAAATGTTTATGCTTGCACACAGATATTTCCCTGTCTTTCAGCTAGGGGGCCCCACTGAGAACAAATAGCACTCAATTCTTGGTGTCCAAGTCCCTTCTCCATTAAATAGAACTTGGGCTCCCTTGATAAATGGCTCATTCTAGAGCGAGGGTGAGAAATAATCAAGATGAGCCTAAAGCATCTTCAATGCCAGAAAGTGGTAAAAAAAAACAAACAGCAAAAAACAAAAAGCTCCAGGATTTTAGGGTTTGCTTGATAAGGACATATTAGTATAGTTTCATTAATTTTGACAAATGTGTCACATTTGTGGGATATCAATAATAGAGGAAACTGAATGCGGAGTATACAAGCATCCTCTGTGCTATCATTGCAATTTTTATGGAAATTTAAAATGATTTTAAAATTTAAACTATTCACTATTCGCTTTTAAAAAGATAACTAACCGCCTTAAATAAACTGCTACTTAAAAATAATTTAAATATTTAGACCACTAAGAGTAAAATAATTTTGAGTTGTCTGTATACCCATGACTTCTATTAAAAGCTAAAAGTGTTCATAATGGGTTTAAAATACATATTTATTGTTGTATTAGATTCTATTTAAGAAACTATTACATTAAAAATACATTTAACAATGACAGCAGTAGAGAAATTTGGCCAAATTACCGAAAGGTTCAGGATTAGCTTCATGAATGGTTATGTGTGATGTTACCACATGGTGGGTAATGGTTTCTATTATCACTGGTTGAGATTTGAGTGCTCACATAACCATAATGTAATATTTTATTACCGTCTATAATGGAAACATATTTTTTTATAATTGAGCCTTTTTTATGTGTGAAAATCTTATGCAGCAGAGGAACTGAGTATAATAAAAGTTAGTATAAGACTTTACAAGGGACCACACATTTGAAAGAGTGAGAGGGAGGCGTGCAAACTGGGCCCAAGAATCGCTGGCCCGTTTTCTCTCCTGCTGGTCTCACTGGAGATACAAGCTGAGAAAACCCAGTGGTACTCTTGCCAAAGGACCTCATATGTCATGGAAAAGATGCCCTGGAGGATTCTTTTTCAGTGAAAGAGGTCAAAATGTGCTTTCTTATAAGCATGCAGGTGTACAAGGGGAGCAAATGTTAAAATGGAAGCATAAGCTCAGAACCCTTCCCTCCCAGGGTACTTTTCCATATTGGGCTCTAAAAAAATGCACCCATATAAAATGTGAAATCAAAATGTTAGTACATCTGCTATAATGATATTTATATCTACTATTTATTAGTTGTATGCCAGACAAAAGTTATTTATATACTTAAGTAATTTTTTGAGAAGTTGAGTTTAAATTCAATTAGAACCTGACATCAGTGAGGATGGAAAAGGCGCAGATGCATAGGAGTCATGTATGTAGAAGAATTCAGTGAAAAGGTAGGGCTGGATGTCATTGCAGAAGGGAAACCATAGCTGCAAGAAAGCTAAGTACAGATCATCAGGAAAATCCATCTTTACATGACAGGAGAAAAAAAATAAGGCAGAAGTTTACAAAGAGCGATAATTTTAAGAGTAGAAAGAGGAGTCAAATTTAAAGCTCATTCCACTATTTCCTGAGTATGAACTCTCACCCTTTGACTGTTGGTTCATCTGTAAACAAGAAAAATTAATTCTTGTTTCACCAGCTCAAAGAGAATATGAATGTAATATATGTAAAGTGCTTAGCTCACTTCATCATTCAAAGTGAATATTCAAAAAGTGTTAGTTTCCTTCCTCACGAACACTTATTTCCTGTGGAAAGAAAGTGAGTCATAGAAACCAACACAAAAATTCAGAAAAAAATCATTAAATAGTAGTGCAGTTCAGGAAAACAACATGGATCCTTTAAGAAAGGCACGATACACCCATGGTGTGTTTTATGCAAGATCAACTTTACTCATAGCCAACACATTTTGACTTTATCCCAACTTTCTCATGGTGAGCTTTGACTCCACGGAACTCTGAGAGTCACGTTTAGTAAGGAAGGTGTGGTTGTAAAGAGGAAGGAATATTGTACCTTAAGTTCAGAACTTCTTTAAAGTAGCATCATTGCTAACAATGACTCCTGGAAATTATCTTGGTTTCACTTGAAAATATTCATCAAAAACTAAAAGCTTGACAGAATTTAGAAAATAAAAAATATATATTAAAAGAAACTAAAGGAACTGGAAAAGAAGTTAAGAACCACAATATGTTTGTGTAAAGGATATAAAAATTTAGCAGTTCTTGGATTTGTTAAATCCATGTTTTCCTTTTAAAATACTTTCGGGATTAGGCAAAACCCAAAAGGTGTTTTACTAAACACATTTTCCATTCATGTAGAAAAGTCCCATAGGAAATTTAATCTTTCTGTTTCTGATACTTTCACACTTAACATCAAAGAATTGTTTTGTAAGAGTTATTTGATACATTAAGAGGCTTTTCGAGCTTTCTTCCAAGGCTTTCAAATTATTTTTCTTGGAAAAAAATGTAGTTGCATATAACCAAAGGGGAACTAATTCATACACCACTGAGTTCAAATTCAGTTCAAAATTCTAATGTCGAGTTATCCCCCCCAAAAGTGGGGGTTTAAAAGTAGTTCTGCTTTTTAAAAAATCCCTCCATTATAACATTTCAGCTAAATACTTCTATAATACTTTATAGGAGATATATGTAAATTTTTCTTTATTACTGTATTAACTTCATATACATCATTACATAAAGATATAATTCCTTATGTAATAGAAATGAGAAAATTGCATGTTCTAACATATTGCTCTTATCAGTTGAAGATGAATGAATGACTTCACAAAGTTTTGAAGAGTTCTAGGGTGAATGAAAGAGTGGGAACTCTATTAGGCCTAGCTGATCCGATACTTGAAAGTTGCTAAAGTTCTCTCCACCAGAAGCAAAGAGATTTAACCTTCATTTCTAAAAATTACTATGGCTTTGGACTTTTCTTATCTTTGACACAGAAATAAGTAAACGCTATCACCTGTACTCTAGACTACCAAAATAACCAGCTGGTTGGTCCCTCTGTAATTGTTATTCCCTCTGCTTAGTCCATTTCTTTTTTGGAAGCAAAGAACTCTCTTATTCCCATCCTCAAACCTTCAGCCCATTCTTCAGAAAACAGCCAGCATTAGTTCATTAAAATGTGAATCCATTCACACCTCTGATCCACTGGAAGACCATCAGTGAACGCTACACACTGCATTTTGTGCCATCCCCCCAATTCATAGGTTGAAGTCTAACCCCCAATGTCACGGGATTACAGAGCAGACCATGGCCCATCCATGTCGCACTGTGGTGAAAGACCCAACAATTAATGCTAGAAGGAACATGTCTTTATTTACAAAATTCCAACCATGGGAGAGCTTAGAGTACCTGAGCTCCGTGGAGCCCTCCTTTTCCATGAGACCCAGCACTTTCCATGCTCCCCACCCAGCTATGAGCCAAAAGCATCCCCCAAAGTTTCCCATGTCCTCATCTGTGCAAGGTCTGGAATACGTTGCCATCAGCCTCCGTGCAATACCCAAGAAACACATGTGTTGTGTTTCTGGATCACGGTGAAACCCAGGAAAGGCATAGGTCTTAATAGTCCATATAAATCCAGGTGTAGCTGGACAAGACCTTCCAAGGAAGTCCTTTGCTGCTCCAGAGTCAGCTGGAGCAGGCACATTCACAGCAGCAGCGTCTCCTTTCTTACTAGTCCAGGCCTGCTTCCTCTCTCTAAACTACACAGCTGCTTGCTTACTTCTCCCTTGTGCTACCCTTTTTCAAAATGCATGGCAAAAATCCCTTACTACAGACAGCATGTCTCTTCCCTCACTACTGCTCCTCGCATGGCCAAGAGAGAGGATGGCTGCCACATTGACATCCTGGCACCTCCTCTTTACCCCCTTTTTCAGACTCCTCCCACAAAGGGCTGCATCTGCCAGTCCCCTGGTACCTTCTGCCTTTCTCTGGCTACGGTGGTTAGTCCAGGCAGGCACAGGCCCTGACGCTGAGCCAACCCTCCCCAAGCTCTCTGTGAAGCATTCTCAGCAAGTCCCTCTAGTCCCTCAGGAGTCAAAGTTATGCCCACCTCCCTGGCAGGACTGTTATTTAACATAACTATAACACTGGCCAGCCGTTATTGATAAGCAAAGTGACTTTCAATGGCCCTGCTCCCCTCCCCCCAGCCATGGCTGTGGAGGCTTTGGGGTTTTCTTTTCTTTTTCTTGTATTCCCTGGGGCTTCTAGCCTACAGGCCATTTGAACCTCATTCCACACTTGTCACAAAGGTTAGTGGAGATGGGTCTTTTGTGAAATGATTCGATCATAAAGGGTGGATCCCTCATGAATGGGTTTAGCCTCCTTATAAAAAAGACCCTAGAGATTTCTTTCACCCCTTATTCTATAGGAGAACACAATGAAAAGATGGCCATTGACGAACCTGGAAGCAAGCCCTCATTAGCCACCAAATCAGCAGGCACCTTGAACTTGTCATGGTGTCCTGGATGGTAAACTATACTTGCTTGTTCTTTAACTTTTGGGCTTGGACATGTGAAGTTGCATTGACCAAAGAATGTTAATTATGCTAGTAGAGACTTAAAGCACATTTGAATTCTAGATTTCAGTCATGAAAAATATTTCCTAATGAATCAACCCTTCCATAAAAAAATAAAACAGTGGACAAAATGTTATTTTTAAAAAGCACTCTGGGGCTGCTGGAAACCAACCAAAAGCAGGGGCAGGGAAGAAAAGAAAAAGAAAACTTAAATCTATACTTCAAAAACATGCAAAAGAATTGAGTGAACATTTCCTTTCTGTGTCCCCCCACCCCCGACCCCACCTCCAAGAGAGGACCCAAGTACAGCTTGCAGGGTAGCTGAATTTCAGTTAGAAAGTCTGTAGTTTTATGGGTTTAAACAGAGGACAACGTTCAGGTAAACATAGTAGCTAAAAAGGAAAAGAGTAAACCCAAGAAAGGAAAGGTCCCAGAGGTGAAGCCCTGATTCTGCATATAAACTGCCAAAGTTTCTGGCCCCCTGAATTATGTATGCTTATGTCAGAAAAGACAGCTTTTTACATTTTCAACCATTATGAAGATTAAAATATTCAGTTTCCATAATGTATCGTTCACAAAATCCAGGTTACAACCCAAAATACTAGACCTTTGAAGAAACAAACTTTAAAGTGTGACCCATATTTAAGATGTGTGGTGATCAATATTGACTTAACCTCAGATGACACAAATAAGAAAATTAAAAGAAAAGGATTTTAAACATATTTTAACTATATTATGTTAAAATATGTTCATAATGAATATAGAAATAGGATATCTTAGCAAAAAAAATAGAAACTATAGAAATTTTAGATTTGAAATAAAAGAATCTCTGGATGGGTTTAACCAGAATAGATGACCAAGAAGAGACTTTAAGAATATAACAATCAAAATGATAGAATATGAAGAACTAAGAAAAAACATTTATATACATTGTAAAATGCCTTTTAAAAACTCAAAAATACAAAAGGATTTCATGAGCTACTGGATTTCCAGGAGGACAAGAGAGATACAATGGGTATAAAATTGTCACATTACAGAGCCACTACAGTCTCCCTTGTCACATGGACACCCACACACATGTCTTTACAGTTCACTTATTTTCCAATACAGTCGTGTTTGCGCCCAGCGATATAAAACCGTGTGGTGTACTATAAAAACTCCTGCTAATATTTCCCCCAAAAGAAAATGTGAAGTCCCTTTTTGTCTTTGGATGATGTCCATTTTTCTTCTAGTTGAACCACATTCGAATTTTTATTTCATGGAACTAAAACACTGAGATAAAAACATATACACTATTAATACGTCATATGCAGGACAGTAAAAATAAACGAATAAATTAGAAAGGGTAAGAAAACAAAAATATTTGGTTAACATATATAATCAAGCTTTCAAAATAATAAAGACATATTTGTAAGTATGGTAATCTTCATTTCTGCATATAGTCATGTAGGTGGTGTTTATAAATATCTTTTTTTAATAATCATTCCATAATCTTTTTACTTTCAGAAAGCACTTCAGTTGGTTGTTGTACTTTTCCTGGTAGAGTAACCCTTCCACTCATGAGTGGACTGGACCTTTTTAGAGCCTTCAGAGACAGCCTTCCTTTCGTGGACTCCTGAGCCCGTGAATCCTAGCTATGAAAGAAATAACACCTGTTTTCTGATGTAGAGCATATATGATAAGCAGAAGGATCACCCCTGCCTAAAAAGGTCTTGCTACCTGACTGGTTCTATTACTGGAACTGCAAAAGACCATCCACCATTTGTCAAGCCAACTGATTCAAGATGATGAGAACCATGGTTAAGTGACGTAAATTCTGTAAGTATGATCTCATTCTCTTACTTTATCTGCTTTAAAATGAGTTCCTTGGTGAGGTGCAATGCTGTAATACAATAATGGTGGATAAGAAACTTCATTAAGTTTACAAGTGATATTTTGGCAGAATCCAGGAAACTAAAATCCGTATCTAGAGTGTGAAAACAAAACATTGGCTCTTCCGTGATGCATACAGTACAATGTAATCAACCTTCCACCAGATAACTGGCTGAAAAATCTTTGAAAATGATGCCACATTGAAGTTCAGTGATAGTCACTGATCTTTGCAGATTGATGATTTAGCAGTAAAACTTGGTTAATATAAGTTCGCACCACTGAACTCATGCATAATTTCTATCCCCGTCTCTTGGCCAGTTTGCTCATTGGGAAATGACAAGAATAGATGGGTCACCCTATCTACATGATTGTTAAAATCCACATCTAAGTTTTCAACTATTTGGTGAACAACCACATAAGACACACATTCCTTCACATTCTGTGCTCATTCGAGGAGGTCAGTTACTCCTTACCACTTGCCCCTCTCCCAGACATCCTTGTCGCCAATTTTTCAGTCATGTTCCTCCCATATCCCTGACCATCTTGCCAAATCATTAGCCACAGCCTATGAATTAGTGTAAATCTATACTCCTGGCCATTTCTCCTTTCACACAAAATTAACAACCAGATGCACTGCTTGAAGTTCTTCCCATTGGGAGTATATCTTTTCTGATGCCCTTCAGCCTATCCCATAGTGGGAATATATGCTGCATTTGTCCACTTTCAAGTGATGCCTGCATATCATGCAAAATCACCTGAAAATGAAGTGGGAGCTCTTGTGTTCATAGTCAGATACGCACAGGACACTCTATATGAGAACATAGGTATGCATCAAAGGAAGAAAATGAAGCAGGAATAGGATCACCAGCATCTGCTCACTTGTTCATTCACTGTACTTGTACCTTCCTGCCCCTTCATTGTCCTGCCCTCTGCTTGAGCCTAACTTCACACACACCACCGCCACTTGAGGATGGCATGCTGCCTGCATGCGCAACTTTCCGTTTTGGTGGATCAGATAGTGTCCAGTTTATGATGTACAGCTAAGGTTGCCCTGGCTGCCCATAATTAAGTGTCCAGTATCTGATAAAGCTCTGAAATAAGCCAGAAGCTGTATCTCAAAAGGAGAATCAGTATTCCCCAAGAATGCATGGTTTTGCTCCAAAATCCAAAGGTTCTTAACTGTGATTTACATATAGGAACACCTTAAAGCTCTGTACAAAAGCAGTCTCTTCCATGCCAGGACATGTGATATCAGATATGTTGGGTCATATTGTGCCAATGACGTAGCAACTTGCACAGTAGCCTAGACCTGTTGCGGAGCCTTTCTTTTTTGCTTGTTTGTTCTGGGCCCCATTCAAAATTGGCATCTTCGGGAACTATTTGTAAAAATAAGCCTGAGTGACATTCCCAAAGGAGGTGCCTTCAAAATCCAAAGATGCCTACTACGAATGATGGCCCTTCTAAGTGATGGGAGAAGCTGCATGCACCAACTTGTTCTTCAGCTTGGGAGGAATAGCATGACATGCTCAAGATCATGGGGCCTTTTAGAAATTTCACCAAATTTGTAGACTCTAGATATTTTTGTGTGTGGTATTTATTTCCCATTCTCTGGCCTTAGTAATTACCACTTGCTGCTTACTGGGTCCAATTAACATAACATCAACTATATAGTATAATGCAAGAGTCCCCAACCCATGGGCCATGGACCAGGATCAGTCCGTGACCTATTAGAACCTACCCTGGGCTGCAAGGGAAGCTCACCTGAGCTCTGCCTCCTGTCTCTGTCCCTCCCCCATCCCCACCCCATCCACAGCAGGAGGAGAGAGTCAGAGAGCAAGTGAAGGTCGCCTGAGCTCCACCTCCTGACTGACTACCTGCCACCCACCTGCTCCCCCGCCCCATGCCTCACTGGGGAAAAACCAGTCCCTGATGCCAAGAAGTTTGGGGACTGCTGATATAATGGATCAGCTCGATGTCCTGTGAAAGAGAAAAATGACTAGAGCCGATGGACAAGATTGTAACATTGGGTTGGAGAGTTAATAAATCCTGATGATCAGATAGCGACTGGCCCTGTCAGCTGGAAGCAATCTCCTCCCTATTACCTTTGCTAACACATATATAGAGAAAGCAATTCACCAGATGGGTGACCGCATACCAGATGTAAGGGCATGTGTTGATTTAACCCAACAATGAAACCACATCTGCAGGAGCAGCTGTAATTGGAGTCACCACCTGAGTAAGTTACAACAATCCACTATTGCTCTCTAAGATCAATCTGTTTCTTTCACAGGCCAAAGAGATGAATTGGATGGGGACATGATAGGGATCACTACTACTACTTGTTGATGATGGCACAGCCTCTACAATCCTGCAGGAATGTGGTTTTATTTGGGGTTTAGTCTTTTCAAAGGAGGAGGCCACTCTGGTTGCTTCCACTAGGTCTTTCCTACAAAAACAACCCATATTCCCTGTATCAGGGAACTGATGTGGTGCTTTTGAAAGCTGCTGAGTATGACTATTTCAGTGATACATTTTGTAACTGGAGAAATAACTGCAGCATGGATCAGGGGAGGCACTGGGCCCACTGTGAGACCTCAGCCCAAACTCCGGTGACTGCTTGACCTCCATGAAGTCACTACAGTAATGAGGTAAGAGTAAGTTGTAGTAATTACTGAAAAAGACTGTTTTCCTTTTACCCTAGGAAGTAACCACAGGTCCCTTGGTGGAAGGTTAGGAGTAAGATAAACAGTAAAACTTCTGGCAGTGTAGTGAAGTCCTTCCTCAATAGGACCTGTCCTCCCCTTTAATCAAGAAATTCTGTCTGGGAAATGGCTCCAACAATTAGAACTAAGAAGTGAGTTCATCAAGGTTGCAAAGTAAAAAGGATGATATACAAAAATTAATTGTATCAAAATATTTTAGCAACAAAACATTTCAAACTTATTCTTATTTTCTTAAGATCCATCACACACTTATCTTTCAGGATTTGTTGATAAAAATTGGCAAGATCATGCCATTTTTTTGGTGTGTACAATAACTCTGGCGTTTTTTTGTCTCACTCTCTGGGCCTTGTTGGACTTCAGCCTACCGACAAGTAAACAGGGGAAGAGGGCACAATAAAGACAGTTTCTTGGGAGAGTCAGCAGACCCTATGAGGCTACTACCACAGTGGAGGACATTACAAGTCCTTAGGGGGTGATTAATATTTGTGGTATATAGCCATGTGTAGGAAGAGACTTTGAGTTTGATTTTGAGAAATCTCAGCAATATGCCTATAGAGTAAAAAAGGTCGTTTCAAGGCAATCACAGATGCTTTAAGGTCTTTTATGGGGACCTCAAGCTAGGAATTAAAAAGCACTGAACTCATTCTTTTCCTCTAAATTTCCAGCACACTTAGAATCAACCACTTACCCTATCATACTCCTTATTTTTATGCACGCACAAAACATCTGTTCAAACCAAAACTTGTTCTCAATAGGCACTTGATTATAGTGTCCACAAGTAATAATTTTCATAACTACATTGCCATCAAATGCCAGGAGCTAGCAGCGTCCCCTGCACCAAGGTATAAATAGAGTCATTAACGTCTAAGTTTGGTCTGGTCAGAGCGTTATTTCCAAATAACCCAGGAACAACTCATGGAATTCATGCTCAAGATTCTGCCCATATGGAGCTACTCTTACTAACAAATTATGTATCAGTCAGAGTATAATAAAAGAATCAAATGACTGGAACAATTGGACTATGTAAATCTGTGAGAGTTGGTCAAACAATCTCTATCGTGCTTTTGTTTTCAAACATAAGTCTATAAGGCAGACACAAATGAAAGATACATGTAAAACAGAGGACAAAGACAATTGGAACCCGTAAGTCACAAAATCTGCATTATGTATGTATTGAGGCATAGAAAACCATCAAAAACTTAATGGCTCAAAACTAAGTGAATACTTGTGTATTGCGTCACAAAGTTTCCGCGAGTCAGAAATTCCAGACGACCTAACCAGTTGGACTCGGGTTTGATCCAGTGCGGCAGAGGCTTCGTCACCCAGCAGTCTGACTGGGGCTGTGGTGTCCGTGTCCGCAATGGCCCACACATATGCTACGGCTCAGTTGTTTGCAGCTGTTGGAAAGAAAACGTAGGGCCCCACCACATGATTCTCTTCGTAGATTATGTCAGCTGGCTTTATCTAGATTGAATAATACAAGAGAGATAGTGAAGAGAATGTCAAAATGATTTGTATGACTTAGTTTCTGAACACATGCACCATTATTTCTTCCATTTTCTATCCATTAGAAGTGAGAATATTAGTCCTACCCACACAGAAGGGGGATAAAATTAAGCTCTTATTTTTGTTTTTAATTATTATTATTTTATTTTTTAAATTTATTTATTTTGGGGGGGAGGTAAGAGAGGGAGGAAAAAAGGGAGAGAAGCACTGATGTCAGAGAGAAACGCTGATCACTGCCTCTCACACGCGCCCTAACCAGGGCCCAAAAGGGCGAGCCAGGAATGCGCCCTGACTGGGAATCAGCATTTTGCTTTGTGGGACGACACCAGCCAACTGAGCTACAGCAGTCAGGGTCTGGCTCTTACTTTTGAAGAGAAGAGTTTAAAAGAATTTGTGGAATTTTTTAAATGAAAATTTAAACGTACCAATTATTCCACTCATGTATTTGTTCACATGAAGGAAAGCATATGCTCACAAAAAGAGATTTATAATTTCCACCACTATGAGAAAAACCTGGCCTGGTTTGCCTGCTGGTCTGAAGGAGATGGGGGGCCACATGGAGCAGACCTGATTGGAGCCTGCGGCTTGGAGGCGGAGCTAGCCAAGCCCAGGCTAACGCAGCCAGTCTTGAACTGCACTGCAGAAAGAAGAGTGAGAATAAATTATGGTTGTTTTTTAAGCCTCCGAATTTGGGATATTTTGTTACATAACATTGTTGTGACAACAACTAAACAAATTGCTGGAGTAATTATTTCCCGCATTATCACCCCGTAGGGAAGTGCTTACATTAAAAAATGCTTCATTATGTGTTGCGAAGAGAAAATTAGCAAACATAAACCATGCCTTACAGGGCTTTCGCTTGTGGAAACGTATAACAAGTGCATGGGCAGATGAATAGCAGGTATGCAGCTAATAATATAAACACAGTGAATATATTCCTAGGTGACACAATAAGGCACTTGTTTTACTGCAAATGAAGTCACCATCTGATAAGATTTGGCTGAATTTAAAAACAACCTATAATCAGTTTTCAGGTGGTTTAAGTTAGAGTGAATGCACAGCCTCCCAATGATAGTGCCTTCACTATGATTTGCTGGTTCTATGTCCACGTGGCTGCTCAGCCCACAACAGGCTGCCTGAGGCGGTGCAATAGTAACTTACATCCAACTGCAGGAGCCGCAATAGCCAAGGTGAGTCAAAACTGGAGGAGAATCTTTGAGGAGGTTTAGAGAAAAAGGGAAAGAAAAGTTCTGATTTGGATTCACGTCTAATGACTCATCCAATTACATGTAGTTAGCCCTTCAAATTACTTTTGAACATTTTTTTTCTATAATTTTATGCTTGTGTCCTCTTTCTAAGTCTTTTCTTTCTTTTTCTAAGATAGTACCCTGGAAATAGACTATGGGCTGAAAATTGCAAGGCATGTTTCCCTCTCTTTGTCCATTGAAACCAACCATCATTTCAACGTTTTTAAAGAGTCCGTGATCAGTCATGACCTCAGCCTACAGGCATCACCTCCAAGGCATGCCCATCTCAATAGCTCTGGGTGGACAGCTGGAGTCCAACAGGCTTCTTCTCCACAAAGGCAATCATTCATCACCATCAGCAGGCTACCAGCCAACTCATTGAAAATAAATAGGGCATTTTTACTGGATAATAAAGGTTGACCTTTGTACCTTAACCCTTTTGTCAATTGGAGGAAAAAAATATGATTTAAAAAAAATGTTCTCTATGCTTTGTGGTTTTCATCTCCAATTATGAATTCAACTGAAGGCTTCCTGAGAAGAGAAGGTCACCCAGTCCATCCATCCTTTGACCAGAGAAGGAATTAAACCATGAACTGCAAGTCCCAGGCAGGGCTGGATTCTAGGCAAAATCATGAAGTTGAATTTCAGTGCCCTTCTCCCTGACTATTTAGTGCCTGCGGTTCTTAACCCTTTCACCCCCATCACTCCTCGTGTCCTGGTGTACCTCCATGGCCTCCCGCAGGCCCCTCTCAGCAGGGTCAGGCAAGCTCCCCCATTTCTAAGACTCCTTCCATGCCAATGCACCTGTGAGGTCACCCTTTCCTACTTAACCTGGCACTACACTTTTTATTGAAAGTTTTTTTATTCTACTGCTATGTGTAATTTGTAAATTCAAATACACATTTATTTATTTCAAAATAAATGCACATATATGATATAGAGAAAAGAATAACTTGGAAATCAGAACTGGGTTTAAATCCGGGTTTTAATAATCCATAGCTGTGTGATTTTGAACAAATACCTTAATTTCTTTAGAACCATGTCTAAAAAATGGAAACAATATCTATTTTATAAGTTTATTGTGAATATTAAAAGTAACACCATGCAAAGTGCCCAGTAAAGAACATAGTACTTATATATCTTAGTAACTATATATTATTACTAGTCCAGTGTAAACTGCAGTCTATCTGATAATTAAGAGCTAAATGAGATCACATTTCTAGACACTTCGGGAGTAAATATCTCTTCAAGTTTTCTATGAATTCCTAATAGGCTTACACACTCATGATTTCCTGCTCATTCCAAGTCCTCCCTCTACTAAATTAATTCAGTTTATAACTTGTTGTGCATCACAGAAAAGCTTCATTTTTTTGCATTTATTTGCCATATGCATATGTATAAAGCTCACAAAAAACTGGAATGGATAACAACTTTGAATACTTAGTGTGACAATGAGGCTTTTTTACTCCCAAAATGTAGATAATTTCAATTAAATTTTAGGTTAAAATTCTTGAGCCAACCACTGTGATGTTCTGCTGTCTTGGTGTTCTCTTTATGCACAAATTCTCCTGTATTTCTAAGATAAAACCATTAAAATTTTGGTGAGCTTATTCATGAATATTTGTTCAGGATCTCAGCTTCTTTCTCAAAGTTTTACTCAAGAATTTTCTTACATAATGGTAGTTTCTTCCAAAACAAAAAGGGAATTTTTAGAGAAAGTTAACTTTTTGAAAATTCTGTTATGTTATTAATTCCTTAAAATTTAATCACTTTAAAAACAACTTCTTGGTGTCAGTTGGTTACTAGAAATATTGGGGTGATACTTTGTAAAGTATATGATTGTCTAACCACTATGTTGTACACCTGAAATTAATATAAATAATATTAAATATAAACAGTAATTGAAAAAAATTAAGGAACGGTTTCCTTGTCTTTCTTTTTTTAGAAACTAGTTCACCCACCCACACTAGCACAGTGTCTTGCACCCAGTAAGTGCTCAAATTTTAAATACGGGCAGTGGAACAGTAAATTATTTGGTGGAAAGTAGCCTTCACAGACCTTTGAAATCGTACTGCATACGGGTTGACTGCTTCCAGCCACAGAGCTACAAGCCAATCTTGTCTCCTTAAGCAAGACACCCGAGCTTCGTCTTCTCACTGCCACTATTTTCACCTTAACACTTGTTCTTTCTGTTTTGTTTTATTTTGGTCAGCCACCTTGGCTCCCCAGTTTGTCCCCCAACTTGACCTGTGTGATGGTTTTCAGTCTCTCTGGGAGTGGGTTGAAGTGTATATACATATATACGCATATTAACATTTGTACACATACATTTCGCACACATGCTTGTATATGATATAATGTATTATATTATTGTATTACATTATTCAGATGCACGTTAAAGGGGCATTTGGAGCCTGAGTTCTGAGTCAACTTTCTCAAGGCACCAGAATAGGAATTCTAAAAGATGGGTTCAGTTAGTAAAGAAATAATCCTGAGCAAAGCAGCACGATACCTGAAAAACACTTTTGGGTCACAAACAACACGGGGTTGTTTGGAATGCTGAAACTGAAGGACTGGAGTTGGACGCGAGATGCCTCATTAGAGTTTTATAAATATTTGAATTGCAATTTTTAAATGCTTTTCTTTGCAGATATTTACAAATTCTTTCAAGGTTACATAATCTTAGCTAATACATGCATTAAAGTTTGCTCAAACATATTTCTTCAAGTTCTGATTAAATATTCTGTATAATAAATGATAGTAGATCCTTATCAGCCTTGTTGATTTTATAAGCACAAAATTAAAACCACTATCATTTTTGCCTTATGTTTATTAAGGTCATGACAAATTGATGATCATAAAATAGAATTTAATTGAAATAATGAAACAACATATTTGAACAAATCCCACTTCAGTTCTAGAACATAATAGAGTGTAGGAATTAAATTTCTAAATTGAAGTTCCTTGTTACTTAAAATGTATGTACTACCCAGATTTCTAGAAAAAATTATCATAAACTGACAGAATGATTTTCTTCCATTACATGTTTATTGTCTTTTCCCATCAATTACATTTTAGCAGAATATGAATGATGCATAAATCCTACATGGACTAGTTTTTAAATAAAGTTAATCTGACTAAATTTTCTATCTACATGCTACTTTAATATTAGAACCAGAATTGAGAGGAAAACACTATGAAAATAATGAAAGAAAAGTATAGGCCAATATCCATGACGAACATAGATGCTAAAATTCCCAACAAAATATTAGCAAACTGAATATAGCAATGCATTATAAAGATTATAACACCATGATCAAAAGGGGTTCATTCCAGGAATGCAAGGTTGGTACAACATTTGCAAATCAATAAATGTGATTCACCACATAAACAAAATAAAGGATAAAAACCACAGGATCATATTGACAGACACAGAAAAAGCATTTGATAAAATTCAGTATCCATTTATGATAAAAACTTTCAGCACAGTGGGATTAGAGGGGTCATACTTAACCATAATAAAGGCCATACATGAAAAAACTGCAAGCATTCCCCTTAAGACTGGGAACAAGACAGGGATGTCTGCCTTTATCTCTCTTATTCAACATAGTACTGGAAGTCTTAGACACAGAAATCAGACAGGAAGAAGAAATAAAAGACATCCAAATTGGAAAGGAAGTAGTAACACTGTCTTTATTGCAGGTGACATGATATAGTATATAGAGAACCCTAAAGATTTCACCAATAAACTACTAGAACTGATAAGTGAGTTCAGCAAAGTACAGGATACAAAATTAATATCTAAAAATCAGTTGCATTTTTATATGCCAATAACAAACTAATAGGGAAACTAAGCAAACAATATTATTCACAGCTGTTACAAAAAGAATAAAATACCTAGGAATGAACATAACCAAGGATGTAAAAGACCTGTGCTCAGAAAATTACAAGACACTGAAGAAAGAAATTGAAGAAGATACAAATAAGTGGAAGCACATACTGTGTTCATGCACAGGAAGAATTAACATCATTAGAATGTCCATACTACGCAAAGCAATCAATGGATTCAGTGCAATTCCTATCACTTCTAATGGCATATTTCACAGAACTAGAACAAATGTTTCAAAAATTTATATGGAATCATAAAAGGTCTCAAATACTAACCACAATCCTGAGAAAGAAAAACAGAGTTGGAGGAATCACACTACCTAGTATCAAAGTATACTATAAGGCCATAGTAATCAAAATAGCATGATACTGGCATAAAAACAGACACATATATCAGTGCAACAGAATAGAAAGCACAGAAATAAACTAACACCTTATAGTCAATTAATATTTGATAGAGGAAGCAAGCACATACATTGGTCTAAAGATACTTTATTCAATAAATGGTGTTGGGAAAATTAAACAGATATGTGCAGAAAAATGAAACCAGACCACATTGTTACATCACACATAAGAATAAATTCAAAATGGATCAAAGACTTAAGTGTTAGGCCTGAAACCATAAATATCATAGAAGAAAACATAGGAAGCAAAATCTCAGACACTGCTCATAGCAATATTTTATCAGATATATCTCCCCAGGCAAGGGAAACAAAAGAAAAAATTAAAAAATAAGACATCGAACTAAAAAGTTTTTGCACAGCAAAGGAAATCATCAACAAAATAAAAAGAGAAACCACAGTGTGGTAGAACATACTTGCTGATACATGTGATAAGGGGTTAATATCCAAGATTTATAAAGAATTTACAAAACTCAACACCAAAAAAATAAACAACCCAATTAAAAAACAGGCTTGAATAGGCACTTTTCCAAAGGGGACATACGGATGGTCAATACACATATGGAAAGATGCTCAACATAACTAATCATCAGAGAAAGGCAAATGAAAACCACAATGAGATATCGCTTCACACCTGTCAGAATCGCTGTCATCAATAAACAACAGTTGCTGGTGAGGGAATGGAGGAAAAGGAACACTTCTGCATTGTCAGTGGGAATTCACATTAGTACAACCACCATGCAAAGCAGTTAGGAGATACCTCATAAAATTAAAAATGTATCTGCCTTTTGACCCAGTGATCCCATTTCTGGGAATATATCCAAAGAAATCCAAAACACTAATTTGAAAGAACACAAGCATCCCTATGTTCATTGCGACATTATTTATAATCTGTAGGATAAGAAAGCTGCCCAAGTGTCCATCAACTTGGATAAAAAGAACTATGGGACATTTAAACAATGGAATACTCCTTGATCATAAAAAAGAAGAAAACTTTACCCTTTACAACAGTATGGATGGACTCGGAGGAATATTACGCTAAGTGAAACAAAGCCAGCCAGAGAAAGAGGAATACCATATGGCTTCACTCACATGTGCAATCTAATGAACGAACTGAACTAAGTAGGAAAATGGGGACAGACTCATAGATGGGGAGCAGAATGACAGCTAGGCAGGAGGGAAGAGGTTGGGGTGGAGGGATTGGAAAGAGGGCTCATGTACATGGACAACAGTGTGGTGATTGCTGGGGGGAAGTGGCTATAAGGGAATTAAATGGTAATGGAAAAAATACAATAAAGATTAAAAAAGAAAATATTTTGAATTACCTTCTCTCTCTAAGTACCAATTCTTACCCTAATGCTTTACTTAAAAGTTGGAGTGTTGCCCTGTCCGGTATGACTCAGCTGGTTGGAGGGACATCCTGTGACTGAAATGTTGCAGGTTCAATTCCTGTCAGGGCATGTACTTGGGATGCACTTTCACACCCTAGTAGGGGCATATACAAGAAATTCTTTTTTTTCTGGAACTTACCTTTGTGTCAAGTTTGTAGCATGTTTTTACAAATGTGGTCCCTGAGAGTTTTAATGGCAGTCAGGTGGGCAACCAGTCCAATAAAGGTCATTACAAAAGATACAAAGATCTATAAAGGGATTTCTCTGAATATAGAGAACACCTTAAGTCAAAGAACTGATAGGAGGAGTGTGGGCTTGAAGTGTGTGCCCCAAGGTCATGGAAGACCATGGAGTTGCTGTTGATGTAGAAGATAGGCACAGAAATGCTTTGTGAGATCCCAGAACGCATCATCCCATGGGTGGGAAGAAGTGGGTGCCCCAGTGGAAAAAAAAAACAAGGAAACGACACAGTGCTTAATCTCAACAGTTTATAACCTCAATAATGAAGCTGCAGAAACTGTGACTCTGCTGTATGACTCGCTAATATATGGAAATATAACAGACACGTAAAATCCATCAATGAAAAAAGTCGTTATTTTAATACTGTAAAAAGCCAATAGGAATGTCTGTAAAAACGTTAGAAAGAACAAAGCAGGATGTTTTTCATAGAGTAACAATAGGTATGATTTGAAACAAACAAAATATATTATATATATTGTTTTATATGATTCCAGCTGCTACTGTAATAGATTGGATTATGGTGAAAAGAAGTGGTATTTGTACAATTCTGCCAATATACTAAAACCACTGGATTGTACATTTTAAAGGAGTGAATTTTGTGGTATATACCTTAATAAAGTTGCAATAAAGCGATATATACAAATGAAAAGAAATATGCAGGGAAAAATGAGGTCCTCTTCTCAAGGGAAGATAGTTGTGGGAGCACAGGTTGAGTAGAAAGTTGGGAGGGCTGACTCTATGTTCCTGTCACTCTTTGACACCACGAAGTCAGTTTTGTCGTCTCAGAAATACACCTGAAAAGGAAACTCTCAGGAAAGAATAGCTGCCCCTCCGAGGCTGTTCTATCTAGTGGGTATCCCTAGTTCTGGTGATTACTGACCAGTTAGTTCTAACTGAAATGTGTTGTGTCAAATACACACCAAATTGCAAAGACACAGTATAAAATCATTTTAATGACTCATGAATAATTTTGTATTGATTTCGTGTTGAAACGGTAGTAGTGTTAAATAAACTAAATTATTAAGATTAATTTCCCACTTCTTTTATATTGCTTTTTTAACATGACTACTGGAAAATTTTTAATTAAATACATTTCTATAGGAGAGCACTCAAATAGATGACTTACTAAAATTTAAATGATTGTTTAAAATTTAGCGTGAATTACAGGAAGAAAAAGAGAAAAACAGCAGTGCGAGATCTGCTAGTTGCATTCGTCACACCCTCCATATTTTTCCTTTCAAATATGCTAAACTAAGAAGTGTCCTCAAACCCTGGCCTCATAGCTCAGTGAGTGAGAACACCGTCCTGATACACCAAGGTTGCAGGTTCAATCCCCAGTCAGGGCGACTATATGAGTTAACCAATAAATGTATAAAAATGTGAAACAACAAACTGATCGATCTCTCTCTCTCCTCCTGCTTTCTCTCTATTAAAAAAAATCAATAAATACAAAAATTAAAAAATGAAATGTCTTCAATAAGTAGATAAATGGTTGACATCATTTCCTTTAAACTCATTCCTTTTTTCATACCAAACCGAGACCATTAGAGCCACAGATTAGTGTTTAAAAACATGAGTGTTAATTTTAATGTAAGTGTTTTTCACCTCTCTTATCTAGGTGTTGTTTTCTTTTTTTGATTCACATAAAAAGAATAAACTCACCAAACTTGTATGTTTATCTCCAACTCTCATCTTCATCCATATTCATTTTATCAGTCACTGTATAGCTGATAAAATTGTATTAAGATATGTAGAAATCTCTTACTGCAAAAAGAAATTTGGCTTTAGGTAAGTATTTAAATATAAAAATAGTGATTTAATTGACTAAATATAAAAACCCAGATTAACCAATACTGGCATTGAGAAATACATGAGGTTTTCCCTGACTAGCCTCTGATGTTTACCATGAGTAAAGATGCATTTCTGGTTCTTGTTTTTTAATTGATCACTATTTAACCATGGAAAGATGTGTTTATAGCCATCTGGGTAACCCCTCACATGTGGCCAATACTGTTTCCAGCAGAGCTGATCGTCATGGCCATAACACACAAACCCAGATTAAAATCAATTCAGGGGCATAGGGTTTGTGAACCGAAAGTTCTTTGCTTAGAGACAAAGATCATTTAAATCACAGAGGAAGATTCAGATTCTCCACATGGGATGAGGAAACAATATATGCTTGTTCTCGGGATCCTCAAAGAAGCTTGGAATGAATAAACTTGGCAGAAAAGCACAGGTGAATGTATATTTGCAGACTTTTCTGATTGTTGTGCTAACAGGTGCTCACCTGACCACTTTTTGTGCAGTTTTGTTTATAAATGACATTGCTTTCAAGCAACATGCAGTTAGGGCTTTGGCTCCATCTGGCGTGTCCGGCCACGCACAGCTTCAGCTCCACGAGGTGGCCCGTCCAGCAGGAGGACAGCAGGGACCCATCTTACTCACATTGGCTTTCTTGACAAGTGGCCCATGTTTATAAGACAGTAGGTACTCAACAGATGCTGTTATTATTCCTTAATACATAATGAGCCATCTTAAATATAGTGAACATATAGTCAAAAAAGCATGATATTCATGGAAATATCTTTGGGCCTTTAAATTGGTACAGAGTGTTTTCCCCAACAATTTAAAAGCTATAGCTCTTAATTAACTGAGGCATAATTTACATAAACTAAAATCCACTTATTTTAAGCATATAGTTCAATGGGACTTGACCAGGTATACATCCATGCTATAAATTTCCTTCAAAAAAGTTATTTAACTGTACCCTAATTATTTTGTTGTGTTTTAATTTAATTCCACTCAATTTACAATATTTTCTAAATTGTCTTCTCCTCTTCAGTTCACCAGTTATGTAGAAGAGTGTTTTTTAATTTCCAACTATTTTGTGATTTTTCCAGATAGCTTTCTGGGTATTTTTATTGCTAATATAATTTTCTTGAGGACAGAGTATATACTCTCTGTCACTGAAGTTCTTGTAAATTTATTGATGGTTTTATTGCCCTGAAAAGAGGCTAGTTTCTTTAACATTTGATGTCACTTGAAAAGAAAGTTTTCTGCTCTCATTGTACTGTCCTATAAATATCAATTCAGTCATATCAGTAGTGTTGTTTAAGTTTTCTTCACTCTTACTGAGTTTTATAACTCAGAACCTCAGTTATTGAGAATTGTTTAAATCTCCATTTATAATTGTGGTCCCATCTATTTTTCTTTTCAGTATTTTTTAATACTTGCTCCATATGTTTAGAAGCTCTGTTATGGGTGCTTGCTTATTCAGGATTATTATGTTCTCTAAATGAATTGTTCCTTTTCATCATTTGTATACTTTAACATTTATCCTTGATAACATTTTTGTCCTGTTATATATGTTATCAAACTTTGTTATGATTTTATTTGGAGATACATAATTTCCCATCCACTTGTTTTTAACCTATTTGTGTTCTTATGTTTCAAGTACAGTTTTGTAGACAGAATATATTTGAGGGTTTTTTTAAACTTATTCTGACAATTTCTGCCTGTTGTTGGAGGGGTCAGCTCATTGACATCCAGTGCGATCGCTGATAGGGCTGCACACAGTGTCGCATGTCACTATTTAAAGTTTTGTCCCATCTGTCCATTGCTGCTTTCCCCTCCCCACCCTCTGCTCCTGCAGTCACTTGGCTGAAATGAGCATTTTAATCTATTCTTTTGATATATTGGTATACTTTGTTTATTTTTATTTTTGCTGGTTGCTCTGGAGTTTACAGCAGTATCCATAAGTCATGGCACTTCATGTATAATGTGAAAATACACTTTGATTTATCCTCTTCCAGATTTTGTGCTTTTCTTGTGATATGTTTTACTTCAACATATGCTACAAACTCTGTAGCACATTATTAGTTTTATTTTAGTTAGTATTTTTCTACTTTTACTTTTTAAAATTCTCATATAGTCAAATGGACTCTGCTTTAATTTTGTGTAGAGTTCTCTGGCCTTTAACACATGTATATATTTGTATAAAACATCACCATAATCAGAGTACAGTAATGTTCCAAACTTCCCCCAAATTCCCTGTGCTACCAATTTGTAGATACTGTGTGATGGTTAATTTTATGTGTAAACTTGACTGGGCCATGAGGTGCCCCAATATTTAGTCAGACTGTTCTACGTGTTTCTGTGAGGGCGTTTTTGGAGGAAATTAATGTTTAAATTAATAGACTGAGTAAAGCTGATGGCCCTCCCTGATATGGGCAGGCCTCATTCTATTAATTAAAAGCTTGAATAGGATGAAAGTCTGAACTTCTTTCAATAAGAGAGAATTTCCTCCTGCGTGACGGCCTTTGAACTGGGGCATCAGCTTTGTCCTGATGTTTGACTGTAACTGAAACACCGGCTCCTCTGGGGTCTCTCGCCTGCTCCAGGTTCAGGCTGGAACTCTACCACCAGCTGACCCTGCAGATCCTAGGCCACAGGTGGCAAACACAAGGCTGAGGACCGAATCCGGCCCTCCACCCTGTTTTATCCAGCTGGATCCTGTTTCTACCCTGTGGCAGCACCAAACTCTGGCTTAACTGTTAAGGAGTACTTACATTTATACAGTCCTGAAATTAGATTCAGCCCTTGGAAGGCAACTGGGAGGCTGATGTGGCCCCCAGTGAAAATGAGTTTGACACCCCTGCTCTAGACCTTGCCGGGGCCCATGATCATGTGAGCTACTGCCTTACTACATCCGTCTCCTCGTGGTCCTCCTTGGCTGGAGAATCTTGACCAATACACACGTACTTTAACTTCTAATTCCCAGAAACCACTGACCTGCTCTCCATCACTTTAGTGCTGTTGTTTTTAGAACAATTGGCCTTTATTTAAATTCCTTTAGACTCTCTTCTCCTTCTGCAATTCCAGTTACATGTATCTGGGCTCCTTTCACAGGTCCCGGTGTGGCACTGAGACGCACGCTCTTCCACCCTTTCGTGCTCCCTCCGCTTCATTTCTCATGTTCTCAGTGAGTGTGGGAGGCCCTCCAGTGAATGACTTATTTTAATTATTTCATTTTTCATGTCTATAAAATTCATTTGCGCTTTTAATATTTTTAACTTCTATCTTCATTGTGTTTATATTTGGCTTTATGTATTTATAATGATTATAATAACTGCTTTAACAATGATTCCATTTTCTCTGTGATTACAGGCCTGTTTCTATTGGCTGATATTTCTCCTGGTTTACAGACACTGTTTCCTGATTCTTTGTATGTTTACGAATCTTCCTCGGATACTAGAAATTGTGAACGTTATTTTGTGACGTGTTTGGATTTTGTTTTCTTCTTTGAAAGAGTACTTCATCACGATAGTCAGTTTTTCAGATTCACCAGAATCAGGGAAGAGAAACCTTTAGTCTGCAGGTGTTGGGTGCCATGACCAAGGTGTGACCTTGCATCGCCTCCGCTGAATGTGCCAAGTGTTCAGTGAGCTCTCTTCGCTCTGGCTAGTTGGAAATCAAGCATCTTACATTCCTTATGTAAGTTTTAGGAATGTTTCAATTATTCTTTTCTAGTAGCTGTTTTTGCATGGCTTCGTGAGGTTTCAGTGTACAAATGTGCAATTTGGTATCGGAAACATTTTCTGTTCATAGTTCCCTCCTCTTCAATATTCTGCCCAAATTCAACCTTCTCCAGTGAAACAACAGCCTAGTATCCAGTATCTGACAAAACTAGTTCACATATTTTGCTCAGTTTTCTAGCTGTTTATGAAAGGAAGACAAGTATCAGGAGTATTAGTTACTCCAATCTGGTTGGAAGTGACTGACACAGATAGCTATTGTTTTGTGCAAGAAAAATACAAGGGTTTGAGGAATCAAAAAAGCATGATACATCTTTTTAAAAGAAAGAGAAATTAGTAACTTCATAACCACAGCCAATGAGTCAGTCTTCTAAAAAATTAAAACTGGAAAAACCTAGTTAATATGTAATATATCTGTCTATTCAAATGAAAGAAAGTAATATATGATTTTGAAGTTTTCTGAAGAGTTTACCCTTGAAATATGGCCTCCATCTGGTACCATAGAAAACAGGGACTTCATTAATCAGTATTAAATTCCAAGAACAAAATTCATTTCACCCTGAAGGCACATAATTTAGAATTCCTCTTGCAAAGTCATTGTTAGGCTTATGCGGTAACTGAATAAAGGCATGTGCATGGTCAAGGTGTGCAGAAAACCTGTAGAACACAAAAATGCCCCCACGGCCACCCCTGGCAAGAGCAGGAATCCGAGCGTTCACAGACAAATGGGATAGCTGCATTTCACATAACAAAGCAAACATTGTATTCATGTGTTTATGAAGTACTTGAGTGTGCTTCTTGTTGTGCCACAAGCTCTGTCTGGGAAAACAAACACACCAGTGGCCACATTCCATTCTTACTGGGGTGAAGCCCTGGAGGGACGAAATGAGGAATGTGCAGACCTTTAGGGGTTTTTTTAATGTCATTTATTGCCACGGATATAAAGTTACTTACTTTTACCAGATTGCTCCATCTTTTAAAAATATCTTGTACAGATTAACTGCCTCTAAAAATAGAATGTATTTTCAAACAAAATTATAAGACCCATTTGACAGCCAACTTACCAATCACTTATTTTTTAAATCTTTGCTGCAAAGTATTTATATTGGTTTTTCATCTTAACTTTTCCTAATGGTAAATTATTAATATTCTTATAAAATTGTTAATGCTTTCTGGGCTCGTGCTATCTTTTTGTATGGTTAGCCTTTCCTCATGTTTCAAAAGTGTATTAAATTTAATTTTACATTTGCTATGTCTTTCAAGCTGACAAGCCGTGAAACACAGTTTTTATTTATTTCTATTATAGAATTTAGTCTGGCTTTCCCATGTGAATATGAACAACAATGGAAAATAATGAAATGATTTTCTTACTCCCTTAAGAAAATAAAATCTCATATGGAACAGCATTTAAGAAAAATAAGCATGGCCCTTCTCTCAAATAAACCAATTGAATAAGAAAAAACACTTTATCCCCAATATAATCTTCAATCACCTTAGAATAATTTTCCATTGTCTAACTACTAAAAATGGATTCATCATAGCTTAGAACTTGGCTGAGTCCAGTCCAGTCAAGTGGAGACCATCTGAAAAAAGCCAGCAGCAGGACTGGCCCAGTGCCCTGGAGAGGGGCAGGTTATAAGGAGAAAATCTCTCTCCAGATACAGAGAGGAAGCCCACTCTGGCAGGAAAAGGGATGTTCCCCAGAGACTGTGGAGTGCAGTGAGCCTCAGGAAACCTCGCATGAACTCGGGCAACTAGTGGTGACCAACGCAGTAGGCATGCGCACGGAGAAGCATCAAAGCCAAGGAACACAAGAGCAGATCAAACAAATGCCAGCACACGTGCCTTTGGCACTGACTTCCTCTTGGAAACTGAATTTACTAGCTTTACCAAGAGAAGCACAAAGGCAGAGTTTGAAAGATAAAAACCCAGTTATGTGATCGAGGGTACACAGTGAGCCTGGTACCCAAGTTGGAACTACAGCAGCTATGAAAGATGCCTTTATGTTACATCCTACAGAGTGGAGGTTAATAAAGTTGTTAAAATTGGTGTCATATGAAATTGGAATTAACCCACGGACTGGGACAATTCAAAGCTAAGTGGCCTTGTAGTCATGTGAGTAGAGTGGACCAGGATGAATACAGCAGGGTACTATGTTACTCATTAATAGGCATAATTGAGGCCTGGAATATGTATCATATTTTTCATTTAGATTTATACAGTCAACTGCAAAAGTAACTTACTATGAAATATGAGGCTCGTCGACTTTTTGTGACGCACCTTCATGGCTTAGGAGTGCACGCCGCAGACCAGCAGCCGTCAGTGAGCGGGCCGTCGAGCTCCGCTGCGCAGACAGAGAGTGGGCTTCTGCTCAGCACAAAGCATGGGTAACGGGAAACCAGCCACAACTGTCACGAATGGAACACCGGTTGTGAGTCACATACAGTGCCACGGAGTTTAAATTCCAGGACATTTTAACCCTTGCTGCTATTTTTGAAATTGGTAGTACTCTTAATTTAGAGGTAGCAAATTAGGTTTAGGAAAGTTAAAAAACCTATTGATGAGCACAAAACTATCAAAAATAAACTGAGGAATTGAACCTAATCTTATGTTTATAATACAGAGTTTACACTTAAATTCTATGTTCCTCAGACCTTCCAAATGAATGAATGAAAGAATGAATGGGTAATATCTATCATGTATTAATTCTACTAAATGTCTTATACCTTACATGATCTAAATAAATTTTAGATTAAAAACAGAACAAATAAATTCTGCCTTGAATGTAACTATTAAATTAATAACCACTGCCTCATTAACAATTAAAAACACTTAAAATATTATGAGCCATTAATGATTCCACGTCGAAAGAACAGCACTATTTTTGTTCTCCTGTTGTGAAGTAAAACTGAGAGTCAACTACCTAAGAATTTTGAATTTATTGTCACTAAATTGAGAGTTTTGACATTTATTGAAAGGTCAATAGATGCAGCATCCATGCTATATCACCACAAACGGGGGCTGGGGGGGGAACTGTGCATCTGAAAGTCGGCAGAAAAATACTCTTCAGCCCATTGTCAGGAAGACACCCACCAAAACATTAAACTCCATCCCTAACATACACGAGCATTACTTTTTATTTTCTTTTTTTATTATTGTTCAAGTACAGTAGTCTCCATTTTACCTCCACCACTCCCCCACCTCACCCCACCCATCCCCACCTCCCACCTTCGATCTTAACCCCTTTTATTTTGTCCATGTGTCCTTTATACATTTTCCTTGATGACCCTCCCCCACTCCCCTTCTTATTATCCCCTTCCCCCTCCCCTCTGGTTACCATCAATTTGTTCTTAATTTCAACGTCTGGTTATATTTTGCTTGCTTATTTGTTTTGTTGATTAGGTTCCACTTATAGGTGAGATCATATGGTATTTGTCTTTCACTGCCTGGCTTATTTCGCTTAGCATAATGCTCTCCAGTTCAATCCATGCTGTTGTGAAAAGGTAGGAGTTCCTTCTTTCTTTCTGCTGCATAGTATTCCACTGTGTAAATGTACCATAGTTTTTTAACCCACTCATTTACTGACTGGCACTTACGTTGGTTGGTTCCAACACTTGGCTATTGTAAATTGTGCTTTTGTGAAGATTGGGGTGCATAGGTTCTTTTGAATTGGTGTTTCAGGGTTCTTAGGCTATAATCCCTAAAGTGGAATTTCTGGGTTAAAAGGCAGCTCCATTTTTAGTTTTCTGAGGAAATTCCATTACTCTCTGTGGCAGCCAGAGTAGAGTTCCTACATCATCAACTCTTTTCTTTATTGATTTGGAAACCATCAATGCTCAGAAAAACAATTAGGGAAGAAATTTGGGAGGTCAACTGCAGTGTATTTCAATCTGAGAAGTGTCATCTCCCAAGAGAAAGTGCTGTCATGGGAACAGAAGAGGAAAAGTTGTAGTAGCATTGCATGCTAAGAATTATAGTATTACAAGTCCTTAATTGCAGTAATGTCAGAAGTTCCAACAATGGAATGAAATCATACAGCTGAAAATTTAGGGAACTTCATGTGGTGGAAGTTCTGGAAGCTAAGAATTAGATGAAGCTCTACGATTTACTCTGCGGTACAGATTTGACCGACACAAAGTAGAACAAAACATAACTACATACTCTGTTCACCAAGTTTAAGAAGTGGTTCTCTCAGGTAGGTTTAAGTGGATTAAAAATGAGTAATAATGTAACAGTGAGGAATTGTAACCCACCCACCATTCTTCTTTACGTTGTTTCTATGAATGCTGGCTCTGACTAACGTGTAGCTTGTAGATAAACAGCACGTTTGTATAAGAACCCTAAGAACTAACTTCAAAAGATACAGTCATCCCAGCTGTGGGAGATTTGCTGGCCTTCAATAGTAAAAACAGGATGACAAAAACCAGAATGATGCCTACCAGGACGTCGGTGGACCAGTTTGGAAATTCTCATTAGAATGGACTGTGCTGGTCTTCACGCAGAGAATGTTTCAGCCTCCTCCCTTCCATCTCTTTGGTCTGCTTTCCCTCTCCCTCATAAAAAACTCTGCCTGCACTGAGATGTTGAGATAGGCTTTGAGACAAGAGTTTCCCATCTTCTCAGGTGACCGGTATTGGAATAAACCACTTTCCTTCTCACCAGCACCTGTCTCATGAGATTGGCTTCCCTTGCAGCAGGCAGCTAGACTAGCATTCAGTTATAACGACAACATGTGGTCGATGAAAAATGGAAGAAAATAGTAATATAGTAATAAAAGATAAATTTACATCAAAAAAGAAAAACTGAAGGAAAAATTGAATTATGAAAAAATAGAAGTATAACATTGCAAGTTATTTCTTGGAAAAAACTTTATTTTCTCTTCTCAGTAAAATGCTAAAAATAAAGTCAGATGATGATTAAGATAGGTACTTTGATGGTGTTGTGATTTTAATAAGAACTGTGTATTAGTCTTCATCCCCATTTCTAAAGGCACAGAGCTTCTAAAACCCTTGGAATTTCCTAAGTGGTGAGATCTGGAGGTGCCTTTTATGATGTTAAAGAGTTTACAGGGAAAGCCCCAAGGGAAGAAGGCTGCCTGCCAAGGAGCCAACCCCTTCATTCATTGGAGGGTAGGAATTTTCAGTCCTCCCACCAACTGTAACCCCAACCTCCTCGGAAGGAAAGAGGGACCAAGATTTAATCAATCATGACTGTGGAGTGAAGCCTCCATAAAGACCCAGAAAGTGTGAGCTTAGATGAGCTTCCATGTTGATGAACACAAGAAGATTTGGGAGTAGTGGTGCACTCAGAGAGTAGAGAAGCTGGAGGTCCTTTCCCTGTATTGTTCCCTATGTATATGTTTCTGAGTTATATAAATATCTTTTTTATAAGAAACTGGTAATCTAGATAGTAAAATGTTCCCATGAATTTGGTGAGTCACTCTAGAAAGTTAATCCAACTCCATGAGGGGAGAGGGCCCACTGGAGCCCCCAATCTTACAGCCATTTCAGAAACACAAGGTACAACCTGGACTTGCGATTGGTGTCTGCAGTGGTGGTTTTTGGGGTATCTGTGGGATTGAGCCCTTAACCTGTGGGTCTGACACAATCTTCATATAAATGGCATCACAGTTAAGGTGAATTGTATTTTAGCAGCAGGAAAATGACACGAAGTGTTACCCTCAGTTCAGCAACTGCAGTCCTTGAGTTCTGGCTAAGTGAGGAGTTCAGAGCCAAGACTCAAATGATAAGAGAAATTGTATTTAGAAAGTCGCAGAGGTAGAAGTGAGCTGTAGAACAAATGAGCTTAGGAAACAATTTAGAGAGGTAAAAGACGGGCCTTTGGAGCTTAGGGGAAAGAGAGACAGAGGCAGAGACAGAGAATTGCCCTGGGGTCTCCTGCGTGAGGGATTTTTTTTATTGTTGTTCATACCTGAGGGTTTTTATTTGAAGTCTCACGGGAGGATCTCCAAAGAATATTCATGAGCTTTCCAGGTATGTCACCTCAGGGTCATGATCTCCACTGGTTGGTTAGTGCCAGGGCGTCCTCAGTCATTGCAGCTGGTCCTTATGTCAGCCATGGCTTCACTCCGTATGACTTTGCTGATTTTCCAGGCCTAGAGCTGAAACAGTTGAGGCCTGGATGTCATGTCCAGGGGTTAATGCTGAAGGAAGTGATAGTGTGAGGGCTTGTAGTTTTGCCTATTGGTAGGCTCCCAATGCTCTCTGCCCTGGTGACCCTCTGCACCTAGCCCATTGTTTCTGCTCTGCTCATGCCTGTCTCTTAGCTTACACGAGCAGCTGAGAGACTCTTGGCTGGTGTGGGAGCACTGGTTGGTACTGCAGGCCACCCTCCCAAATGCACGCATCATAAAATTTACACAGATTGGTGATAGACAAACACACACGCACACACGCAAACACGAAGAGAGAGAAGAGTAAGAATTAATGAATCTGAGTGAATAAGTGATCTTCAGAAATCCTCTGTATTATTATCTTAGCAACTCTCCTAAGAGTATGAAATTACTTCTAATTACAAGTTTTTTTAATTATAAATAAAATTGTACAAACCTGCATAACAAATGTTCAAACATTTCTGGAAATAAATTATTAAAAATACCTCCCCAAAGTGAACCAATTTTTATTATATGTCTGAAAGTAAAACAAGAAAGGGAACGAAAAACAATTAAAATGTCAGATGTTGCTCCAGTAAAAACAATCCTGATTCAGTTCAAGGAAATATTTTAGAAGATATGGCCCCGTGGCGAAAAGCACGTTCAGGATGTTTATCCCATTCCACACAAATTTTAAAATAATAAATGTAATTACTTCTGAGACGAAGAACAGAGATTCATAGAAAACCAATGACTTATGAAGGAAGATTTAGAGAAATTTCACAAGGAGGAAAGAAAGAGATGTGAAAATTTACTTGTATGGCAGGAACTTTAAATGGGTAGAAAGTGTCATCCCAGGTCAGGCGGAGGCTCGGCAGAGTATATACAAGACTTTAGAACAAACAGAAGCATATTGAAAACAGATGTCAAAGCACTGTGCTTTTGGTAAAAGAATAGCCATTATTTAAAATAAGTGGCTAGGGGGGAAAAAAGCTTCATACCCTGGGTCACCAAGAAGCCAAAGCCGACATTATAATGGAATTTCCTTCGTAGGTCTGCTGCATCCATTCAGACATTAAATTAACGTCTTGGATATGCTGAAATGATCAAGGGCTGATCGAGCCCTTACGTTATCTCAAGCAATATAACACCCTATTACTCACTAAAGTATTCTTCCACACATACAACACTGTAGGGAATAACAGAATATTATGTGTTTACTAAGAACTTGCATTTTGAATAACCATTTTTGTATTTGCTCTCTAATCCTGTAACATCCTGTATGCCTCACTTTTGAAGAAGAGAATTAAAGATACATGGAGCTAAGAATGAACATTAGGTATTCTATTTTTCTGAAAGGGGTTATCTTCCACTGAATGTATTTTTTTAGTCCCCCCTTAAAATGAAAAGTACAAATCTTCAATAAAAATGGAAGGATCGAGTCTAAGCATCAAACCCTGAGAATCAAAGCATCTCGACATGCACGCGTGGGAGATATCCAGCAAGGGCTCTCTATGGAGGTTGCTTCTGTCCCCACAGATGATACAGACTTCAAGTGTCAGGCTTGCAAGCAGCATTTGAGATAAGAGTTGTGATGACTTATTATGCCTTGAATTTGTAATGCATCTATTTCTTCTTTTAGGAATTCAGAGTGGTAAGCTCTAATTGAAAGAATGAAACAAAATTGGCATTTTCTGGGGAGTCGATTTCTTGTTGCTGTTTTTTGTCATTTACTTTAGCATCTTGCTTACCCGTTCAGAATGAATGGACACACCCTCGGAGTCAACACAGGGAGTGAGAAAGTATTAGCGGCAACTGGCCTTCGAAACCCCAGCTGCAGTGCTGTTGGCAGGAATCTGTGCACACACCACCTGAGGCTTCCGTTCTCTTGTCTACAAAGGAGTGATATTTGGTTGAAAACAGGTAACATTTTAAAGTGTAGCATAGTGTCTGACTAAGGTCCCCAAATTAAAAAATGAATCATTTTTAATACATTTGTCCCATGCAATATTTGTTCATCTGAAGTTTAAATTAAACTAGATTCGCCAAGTTTTCATTTGCTAAATCTGGCAATCCTCTTCCTGGTGCAAAGAGATACCTAAGAAACATTGCAGCTCTCCCTTCCCTTTCACAGACCTGTGAATTTCTCTTCTAAAGAGCCTTTGAAGACAAAGATAATCACAAGGGAATCAATGACCTAAATGCCTGGGAATGGGCATGAAATAAAGTCAGTCACGTTGATGAAGAGTGATTGGTCTTGCATCAAAAATTACAGGAACCTCAAGTTCAGATGAAAGTATAGTGCCCACATTAAAGCCTTGACTCCCCAAGAGTAAAATATAATCAAGTGTTCCAAGACAGTGAAATGATAAAATAATAAAATAGAAAGAACATATTTTAATTTCAATTCATTACATTGATATCGTAAAACACATATACTTATTTGCCCCCGAAACACCTTCAAGATTTGAAATAGCTAAAACGTTAAATGAGATTTTTAAGACACATTCAGTCGCATGCACATGAACTTTCAATGCTTCTCATTCCTAAAGTAGATATTCAGATTTAAGATTAAAGAAGCAAGTCCCTTCTTTCTTTGAAGATAATCAATATAGTTGAAAAGTCACATTGCCTATTCATTTTTTCAACCTGGAGTATTCTACCAAATCCCAAGAAAAATAATGCCTCCAAGACATACTTACCTTAGTGACTTACCTTAGACAGTTAAAGAAAAACTCCAGGTCATGAAGTTCTTTCCAGGCAACCCTTAAAAACAAAGGCTTGTTGCTTACACGTCAGACTCTGTTCTCAGGTTTAGACTCTTGAGAACACCATCTTCACAAGGGTGATTATCAGTATTAAATAAGACACTTCACGTAAAGCTCATTGCACGGAGTTGGCCCTTAATAAACACTGGTTCTCCTTTCACTTGCTGTGCCTTACGTTCAACCCAGATGCTGAGCGTAAATGGTAAATAAGACATAGTCTCCTCTCTCCATCTTTATGTATGCTACATTATTTGTGATACATTTCTTTGGCTGGCAATCTATGGGTAAACATTATGGGACTTATCTTGTGGAAGAGAGAGCAAAATTTTCAACCAGGAAAGCAGTTTAGATATGATTTCCTTGAGAATTGTGTAGGAGTATAATAATTCCCTGAGTTATCATACTAAAAATGGAAAAGAAAAATATTCTTCAGACTTGGAAAATAATGCATCAAAAGAGAATGTCATCCTAAGGGAGGATAAGCTTGCAAAAATTGCAAAACAGCTGCCTAATCCAGCTCGTCAACCCCTCCTCTGAAACCATGACCTCACTCTCTTGCCTTCTCCCAGAGGCCACACTACTACTGGGGAGGGGGCAGGAACCTCCAAAACCCTCCAGCTACAGATTCAGGCCAAGGAAAGGAAGATGATAGTGGCTTCTGTCTGGGCCTCCAGTGAATTTCACATAAGACCAACTGCGATAAAAAGCACTGGGAAGATATAACTAAAGTCTATGGCTTGTTAAGAGCCCCGGACATTAGTTAATATGATTGAAAATGGATCTTCCCTTGAGAAGGAACCAAAAAGCAGAATAGGGCAAATGTGAGAAGGAAAAAAAGAGCACAGACCAACCAGATTTCTCCCCTAGTTTACACAAGATTTCTGATACAAATAGACTGCTAAAGTAACAAATCGTTTTGCCTGGAATCATCGTCTGTGTATTTTCTTTGACTAATCTGTTTTAATGAAACCCTCACTCCCACAATAATAGCAAGACATAACAACTTCTTGGAAATCCTCCATCTATCGTCTTGAGTATGATTCCAGAAAGGCTGCTGAAAAAAATAAAAATCCATAGAAGTAAGCAGAAAAAAGCATTTTCCCAGTGTGCCCTGGGTTATCAGTCTGTTTCTCATAAACTAGCTCCTGAATTATGCCATGTTACTTGAAAAACATAACCTACACAGGCTATGTCTGCAACCGAGGAGCCCATTATGAAGGCCAAGTTCAGTGTGCATAAGTCAAGCTGAAAGAGAAAACTTGACTATTGTAAAGGTTGAACCAGATGTTTATATAGATCCAACCCAATCATGCGGCATGATTTAGAAATCAGTTTATATGAAACAGATGGCCAAAGTCTTGCCCTTGTGCACTCTGGGCTTTCTGTTTATACCCCTAGATCTAAGATAGATGTATATATCGTGTGTGTGTGTGTGTGTGTGTGTGTGTGTGTGTAATGCCAAACCACTTGTGCTTGTGAATATAGCCTTTGGAGAAGACAGCAAAGATGCTAGGTTTGCTAGAAATAGAGATGCTTTGATTCTTCGAATATCTTCCTGGCTTCGGTTCAGGAACCTAAAGCTTCTAAGTGACCATAGAGAAAACCAAGTATTCGGCAACATCTCAGGCAGAGGAGAGAGTCCCACAGCAAGCCCCTCCCAGCACCCCCCTCCATTTCCCCGCAGTCAGAAACCAGTGCGAACATGCTCAGCTAGCCGCCACTGACCGCGGGTCTGCAGCCTCTGCTGCGCAGGCCGCGGAATGGGCAGCAACAGTCGCTTAGTGGTCTTACGCCGTTCCTCCACAAACTCTTAAACAAAATGGAAATGAGGCTGATGGAAAATAAACAGTGCCTGAAAGTTAAAAAAAGTAAAACAAAACAGAAGCAAATAGTCACCTGGGAGGCAGGAGAGAGGAAGAACGAGAGACCTGGAAATCAGCCAAGACTTTTTGTGCATTTTCCCTCGGCCTGCAATGGCCCACCCTCACTCCTCTCGGGATCCCCAGGGAAATTGCTACGCACTCAAGTTTACTTTCTGGTTGATTTATAAAGTACTCTTTCCGATATCTTCTATCTATTCCGCCCGTTTTCCTGTTTTTAATTCCCAACCCCCAACACTACCTAGACTGCAAAGACCTTTCTGACACACAACCCAGACTTAATTATTGCTTCTTTGCGCCACCGCTGTCCCTGACACTTCGCTGTCCTACAGCACTAATCCAACTGGCAGCGGCAGCGCGGGGAGGGAGCACCCACAGTTCCCTCTGCCTGTCTCTCCTGGAGGGCAGGGATATCTCTCATGTTGAATGGCATGTCTGTAACCCTTCTGCAGAGCCTGCAATGGGAGACACCTGTAACCGTGTCGACAATCAGAAAATGTTTTAAATGATAAAAAAACACTCAAGGAATGGGGCTTCTGGCAAAGGCAGGCTAATCTGCTTGTTAATTTGCCTCAGACCAAATGTTCCTCAGAGAACAAGTATAAAAGGTATATCCAAATTATTTTCATATTAGAAGGCCCTGGAGTACTAAACCAATGAGAATTTTCATAGTCTAGACTTAAGAAGAGTAGGAAGTTCAGAGAGGTGGGCCCAACAGGGGATCCATCAAAGCTGTCACCAGGTATGAAGAGACTAGGGACTGAGATTTGAATCCGTGGCCTCCCAGGGGCACTGAGGCCAGGCCAACCTCTCCAGCTTTGGGTCGGAGAGCAGCAGGACTATCTGCTAGGACTAGGAGCGAACGGAAAATAAAGAGCTCTCATGAGGTCTGAAGCCCAGTTACAAATCATCTCATTCTGACCGAGATATAGTAATGTTTCCACAGCAGAGGTGCCTGTCTGAAGCAAACGTGAATAATTTCGGCAGGGAGATAGCCTCAAATTATTTCTATGCATTTCTATTTGCAATGCTTAGCTCTTGATAAAAAATAACAAGGTATATGAGAATACAAGAATTTATAGAAAAGTAAAGATGGCAATGGTTTTAGACTCTTAGTGAATAAAATGGAGTTTATCAGACAAGGGTATTAAAATAAAAATGAATGATATGTTTGAAGAATTATGAGAAGGAGCAATATAGTGGACAACCGGAAAATATTAAAAAGGGTTTTAGCCCACAGAAAGGACATGGAGGCATTTTCTGGGAGTGATCTTGAGCTTGGTGGTGGTAATTATATTACTGTAGCCATAGATAAAAATTCAGTGGGCTATTTGCTTAAGATATGCTTAAGTATCCTGTATAGGTATAAATTAAAGAGAAATGCATACATACCAAACACACATATTATAAGAACATTCAAAGTAGCATTATTCTTAACATCCCCAACATGGAAACAGCTACTGTAAAATGACTGAACCCATTGCAATTCATCCAGACAATGGAGTCATGTAGGAAGACACACCCATGACATATTATTTTACACAAGTTGCATAAATCTCCAAAGGTAACACTGAGTGATAAGCCACACACAGAAAAAAATATATCCAGGATGATTCCATGTATTTAAGGTCTAAAACATGTTAGAGGCCAGGATGGAACATTTTCAGGAAGAGATAGTGACCAGAAGTATATACAAAGGAGATTTGGGGATGCTAAGACTTTTCTGCTTCCTGACCTGGGTCAGGGTAGATCCATGAGTATATTTGTTTTATGATATTCCCTGAGCCATATTTTATAATTGTGTACCTTTATTTACATTTTACTGCATTAAAAACATATAAAATTATAATGATATGCATTCAATGTGTTGTTGAATGAATTAATGTATGAATGAATAGATCGATGAATCTTGTTTTAAGGATTTATAGCCACTAGAGAGAAAAGGTAATGGGAGCAGGTACTAAGAAATGAATAATCTAACAACTGCACCTGAATTTATGGGGATTTATGTCACTGTTAAGATCAGCTGGACTATTGGGCACTTGAGATAAATGTCTTTCAGGATATTACCTATTATTTGACTTAGCAATAAATTCTTTCTGTTATTCTGATCTAAATTACTCTTGCAGTTAACATTCTATTTGTCTTTGGTCATATTTTACTTCTCTATTTCTAAAAACTGTTCTCAAGTTAGGCGGCACTGAATAAATAGATCTAGGGCTAGGAAGAGCAGTAGGCAGGCTGATTGTTAAAAATAACAAAAAACCCATTTGCTTTGTAGTCTAGCTATACTTTCTGAATAAGTCCTGAGATTAACATGCACAAATATTCCATTAACTCTTTGAGCTAACTCTGGTACAAATCACTACATGAAACTGACAATTTACCAAGCAGCTTTCTGAAATCTGCAGAAAGCCTAAGGGGGTTCCCCAGAAAGTGAGATTATTCTTTGCTTACAAACAATACAATAGGAGCTTCTGGCTCCATATTTCTTCAGTGGCATTTGATTCAATTTTCTACCATCTTATTGAAAATATTGGTTAATTTCCAGCATTCTCCTTCAGATATTTTATTAGCAACATATATTATTTGACATCTCATGCAAATAGGCATAAGGATTGCAGATTGTCTTAAATGTATGGGAGGGCTCTGTGTTCCTCAGGCTTATGAAAAACATTGGTAGACGCAGTCCCCACAGGATCTAGCTAATATATCAAGTTACATATACATACACACATAACATACACATATATGTTATATATGCAGGGAGAGGATGGGCTGGGATGTGCTCCGCATCAGGGGCAGTGCAGTGAATGGCAGAATCAGGATTCAGGACCGAGGCTCTGCTTCTGTGACCACTCCTTTCAGAGGAAGCCCAGTCCTGAAGGGATCTCCACCCAGAGGGGAGTCTTAGAACAAGACAGACCTGGTACCCTGGTTGCCAGGACCACTCCAGACTCAACTGTAAGAAGTCTGTCTCATAACATCTATTAAGCAAACCTCAGTCCTCTTCCCACTCAGAGTCATTGTGCTGTGGCACCTCACCCAGGGCCTTGGCCAGGTGCTAGGGAACAAGCTCCAGCCCAGAGGCTATGCAGGGTGGCCCTCCCCGGACCAGAATGAGGGGGTAAATTGTGCATATGTGGGCAGCATATCTATAGCCTTCCTGGAGGCCAAGACCCTGAGCCAGTGACTCAAGTTGCGGGGCAGTGGGAGGTGGCAATCTGTCCTCAGCCAAAGCCTATAGGAGCAGCAGCCCAAGCCAGCTGCTCAGTGTACATCCTGGGGGCCAGGTGTTCCTCCTGGCAGCTGTGAGCTGCCCAGAATTAACCCCAGGGGGCCATCACTGCCAACACCCCAGCCCTTACCCTGAAGAACAGCCTCAGGTAATTTGATAAATTACTCTGAGTGTTTTAAGAGAAAAATGAAGAAGAAAATTCCAGTTTTCCCATCTGTCAGTGCCTGTTGTGTTTTTCAAACCTACACTGAATGTGAACTTTCTTGATTGCTTAAGGCCCGGGATCTGGCCAAAGCCATTGGGTCAGGGAAGTGGCCAAGAGTGTGTCTGACTTAGGGTGGACACCGACCTAAGGGCAGACTCGGTGTCCTCCTCACGAACTTTAGCCACTGAGACTGACCCTTTGTGACCAGCCAAGGAAGCATGGTCCTTCTTTCCCAAGGTATGCTTCTTAGTTCTGTGACAATGACAGCCTCTGGTCAAGGACAAGGGCAATTATAAAATCATTGAAGTATTTGTACCAGCACTAAGCACCTGAGTGATATCCAAAGGCCAGTCTGCAGTGTGGCTCACTAGTTCTAGTTCAAAGAGAGGGACAAATTCATACCTTTCCTCCATGGATCATACCTTTAGAAAATCATAAAAGAATACATAATAGGTTCCCCAGAATATTTTAGAGGTAAACTCTAACTAAAGCAATTTTATTGGATTAATCCTAATGACTGCAGTCTTTTGTATAAGCTACCACTCTCAGGGTGTTTGTCCTATTAATATACCACTACTGCCATTGTTTACTTAATATTTTTATTTTAATTGACTCAATGTGTTTATCTGAAATGCATCCTATTCATCTTCAACAACATCATTTGCAGAATCATGAACTTAGTATACTAGTTATATGTTTTCTAATATATTTAAAACAAATACACAATTTAAAAAATTAAAAAACATTTACCAGTTCTTCCGCCATTCAAAATGTGCTTACTTAGCGCCAGTATAATGGGTACCACTATTCTGAAAACGCTGTTGTAGAGCCTGCCTCAGCTCTGTGGCTCTTTCCAACCCTCAAGAGATTTTCAGATAAGGAGGTGTAAAGCGCAGAACTTATATTTGAAATGAGACGTGGGTTTTAATGCCAGTTTGGCCACCAAGTAGCTGTGACTTGGACTATTGACTTTATCTGTTTTATCATCTGGCAAATGTGAATACAAAGATTTCCTTTACACACATATGAAAATTGAGATTGTTTTGAGGACACTGAATATGGTGACAGTCATGTAAGAGGAACCCAATAAATGCATTCGTCTTTTCCTTCTTTAGCAGAGACTAAACCCGAGTTCCTGCTGTTGAAATTCACTTTCATCTTTCTTCAGTTCATAGCCAAGAGGCATTACAGATATTATGCAGATTAACAACACACCCATCTATGATGGTATGGTTCTAAATTATAAGTGTCACGCTATTTTTAAGTTAATTGTTCATATAGCTCCCTGTGCCATTAGGCTACAAATGACTTAATGGCATATTCTGGGGTTTCAATTCTGCCATCTAAATATCTCCAGAATCTGTCACTTCTTTCCGTTCACACTATCACTACCTAGTTCAAACCACCATCATTTCTAATCTAGACCATTGTAATAGTCCCGACCGCTCTGTACACTCTTACTCTGCTCAATCTGTTAGTAACTTTCAAATTTCAAGCAAAAGAGCTTCTTTGGGAGACAAAAATTGTATCTCTTCCATTTGAAACCCTTCAGTTACTTAACATTACTTTGGAATAACATCTCTAAACCTTAAACTCAACCCCCAGGCCTTTTGTAATCTGGCCCCTCCCTACACAACAGGCCCAGACAGTATGACTCCTTACCATTCCACACTCCAAATATAAGGGTTCTTTGTTCTGTTTCACAAGTTACAATATTCTTGTTACTTTGAGACCCTCAAACTTCCTGGGGGCTTTTTGGGGGAGAAGAGTATCTGGAATGCTTTCTCCAGAATAATTTCATGTTGTAGAGTCCCAAATAGAAATTCACTTTCCTAGGAAGTTTCTTGAACAGGTCAGGCTTCCCTGTGGTCAGTTCTAGAGGATCCTGTACTGGATGCTCTCTACTATGAGGACAGGGACCTCTTCTGTCTTTTCATCCTCTGTCTTAAGTAACTAAAGCAGTCCTATCACTGCTTAACGAATCATGAACACATCTGAATGAACTGATACACGGTACAAAGGTGCAATAGTGATCCGTTAATATTTTTACAAAAACTTAACCTAAAAATGCACATATATTTAATGACTTAATTCTACTCTAGACAGAATATAAATCTGGGTATGCTTCTTATAGTACCCAAATAACATACCCCTTTTTGCCATGGACTCCCCAAAAAATAAATCTACTACACTTCTATACATGATGATGTCTATGTGCAGATACTCTTAAGATGAACTATGCATGCAGATAAAAGCTTTCATGTAGCAAATGCTCACAAAGCGGGTAGAGGACCCTGAGATGAAGAGAGAGCCCGCACTACCATGCATGCAAACCCGCCGACCTTCCGGCCTGGGCCCTAACTGGAGCACTCCTTTCTAATGGGTGAAGCTGGCGGAACTTGAAATGGATAAATCTGCTTGTCTATGACTCAGAGGGGGCCGAGGTGTCAGTTCCAAACCCACTGATAAGGAAATTCTCTGATGGGAACAGCAGGTTTGACATTGATGAAGCCTTCCCATCTGGTGCGTTAGGAAAGCAATAATGAGTAAGGGTGGCAAACGTGTTTTCCTGGCTCTCGGCCATTGCCATATTGTGTTAGGGTTTCTCTCTTCCTTCACGCCGCCATCCCCATCTCAGTGTGACTTGGAAAAAACGTTCTAGAACTGTTTGGCTGCTTCTGAGAGCTTTCCTGTCCTTTACTTTTTCCCTTTTACTAAATCAGGTTATTTCCTCTGATGGGGGAAATGCCATTCCTTTTAATGTGCCCAGAAAGTTCTTTTGCAGAGAAGAAAGTTTCACATGCAGTTTGTGTCACATTAACATCTCCTTAGAGGCCAATGCGGTGTCTAATGGAGTCACTAGATACACTTTGTAAGTCGGCAACAATCTCGAATTACTATTGCCACTCTGTTCGGTGATCATTAGATGCTCTCCGTTTTCCATTTGGGTACATGGGATGGGGGTTGGCACTCTTAGGCACCCATCTTGGTCTAATGTACTCGATATATTTCCAGATGTCTTGTTTCTCCATCAAAATGATTTGCAGATTCCATGTGTTGTCATGGCGAATAAAAGCACCTACCCATTGTGTGATAGATATAATTACTGCTGGATAGCTGTACAATGACCACAGACTAAAGACTAGACCAGCTGCCTAGCCACAAGTAGTATGAACTGGCGTTAAATAAGAAATATTTTTCATTGATGTTACCATCTATGTATCTCCTGGTGAAAAAAAAGGAGAAATATATTTTTACTAATATGTAAGGCTTTGCCTGCCATAAACACATACGCAGATATTTTTCCCCAAAAGTGACTGAAAATGTACTGAGCAATTAACTTACTTTGCATATAATAGGCATTAAAACATAATCACTAGACTTTAGATTTGAAGGACTTTGACTGAAAGCTAAGAAATAAATATCCTTGCCAAGGACATAAACTAGTTAGTCAGAAAATCTGATAACTTCAATGGTGGCCCATTAAATAATATGGACATTTATACTATACCCTACTTAAAATGATCATTCATGTTACTTGTACATTCTGGGTGGTGTATGCAATTACTCAAACAGTCAGTGAGGTTAATCACAATCAACTTTTCAGGTTAAACTGAAAGGCATTTGGGAAAATTTTCTGTTTACCCACAAACAACTCATTTCCACTGAGCTGATGGTATTGAAAAAGAAGCTTAGCAACAACAGCATCGTGGCCATAATAAAAACTTTTTCACTTTTCATTCCCAACATTATTGCTTTTTCTTTTCAAATGAAATGGGAAACTGTTAATACTTCACTTAGGTCATACTATTCTTTCCTCAAACTACCAAATGGCCATGGCATGTACTTGTTGGCAGTCTTGCAACTATAAAGACGTATTGCCTGGGTATTTAGCTTCTCTGAATTTTATAACAATTATAGTTTGTATGTTTTTTATTTTTCTTGCTCTCCATCATTCTTTATTTTCTTTATTGTTGTTCAATTACAATTGTCTCCATTTTCATCCCCCCACATCCTCCCCACCCCCACCCTTGATAATTCTCATAAAAACTCTTTTCGTGCTTTTTAAAAATCTGGCAGGTTTTATGTAACAATTTATTTAACCATAAGCCCATTTTCTCCACAACGCATTTTCTGTTCAGTATATTGCTGGAAATAACATCCACTCTTGAAGATACAAAAAATAAAAGCTTTCTAAATTATAAACTGAAAACATTTATATAAATGTTTTATCATTGCCATTATATTATTCTAATTTTCACTTTTATATTTCCTGAGTTTACCAACATCACATGATGTACTTATTAACAGTTTATTTTTCTTCTTTTCCTAGTATTTCTATTTTAAATGTTTCTTAAGCCATAAATCTTCTAGACTTCTTGTGAAAAACCCTATTAGATACTTCTCCTTACAATCTATCTTCTCAAAGACAGTCAGCCATCTAAGCTTTTATGCAGCATATTCCTAAAGACAATCTTCTAGATCCACAGAGTTGAATATATTTTTCTTCAACACACCATAATCTCTAGTTTTCTTTGTTCACACTGATTTGCAGTCTACAGTCTTTGTAATGCAGAGAATCGCAGGTTCATTTCTTATTGTGCTGACTTAAGTAGCTCCTCGTTACCACTGCCAACCATGATTTTTCTTTTCTTGAAAATATAATAACCATTTTTATAATAAAAGTACTAGAGCTATTTCTATTATGTGAAAGTTCTTTTTCTTCCATTTGCTAATAATGTATTGCTGCGGTTTTCTTCCTGGTATATTGCTGTGACTTGAAATTTACATCAGCTGTCATAGGTGAAATGTTGCATTGTTGCAATTTTGTAAAGATTTTTAATAAGATGTATAATTTGGAGATTTCTCATTTCTTATGTGGTACACAGTAATTTCCTAATCATTTGCACTAATGGAAAGGAAGAAAGCTGAGGATAATATTAAATACCAGATAAATCCCAACACATAAATGACACTTAAGAGTATCTGCAATTTTGAAAAATGCATAATGAAAAATAAACAAGTCGTGCATACATTAATAATATATCACTGGGATCAGAATTTGAAACTGCACACTTTTCTTGTCTGCTCACTTAAATCTATCTACCTCTTAATGCTGGAAATAGATCATTCATCTCTCAGGCTAATAAAAAATACCTAAAAATAGATAACTTCTTTCAAGATCTTCTGTTGAACAAGATACAGACAGGTAATCTGGGAATGAAGGAGATAACATATTTCAGCAAAAGAAATAATGAGTCGAATGTATAATTATCCCAATGGGCAGCCAGAGACTGGTCACAACCTGCTGCTCTGATTACATGCAAGGAAGCTTTGTAATCTTCATTGTCACGTGATAAGCACCCATCTTGCCTCTGTTATAACCTTCACATAATCTAATACCCACGACAACTCTCTAAGTGTATTAGAATACCACGCTAGTGCTGAGCAAACTAAGGATCAGAGAGGGCAAGGAAATTGCCCAGATACACACAGATGGGACTGATACTATCTACATAAATCGGTAAAAGAAGGATTTAAACTAAATTGGATTTAGACCGAGCTCATGGATTGCTAGTATGGATTTCCACAGAAAGTTCTCCTACTTCTCCACTGTTGTACATTTCGGCCGTATCTCCTTTCTACGCAGGGCTCGTCTCTCTTTTCTGCTGGAGCATTTTCTCTCCTTGTCTCTGCTACTGGCAGCACACAACGATGTCCACTGCTCCTTGCCCTTCTCTAAACACCTTCGACAGATCCTTCGGGCTTTCACCTGAACGCAAATGATGTTTATAGATTTACTCTTTTCAGTCTAAGAATGAGATCAGGCATTTTATGCTCTGTGAAGAAATCAGATTTACTTCGTCTGTTGATGTGCTGGGACCCGCTGCCTTAGCTATCGAGAGGGGCACCCATCGGCTGCTGTGATCACTCACGCATTGCGTGTGCTCAGCACCCTCCTTACTGTCAGGCCTGGTCATATTTCCCACAGTCTGAAATTTATTCATGGCAGCCTGCACCCTAGCAGCAGAGAGTTTATCTCTTTGATATGTTATTGGCTTCTAGAAGCCTGACAGTTTTCCCTGTGCAGTTTTAATACATACTGGTGAGTTTCCTGAACTATTATGTACCCTCAAAAACCCTTACAGGAACCCAAAGGCATTTTACTTTTATTCACTAGTTCCCAGTGTGGGGTCTCTGGGCCAGTAGAAATTCTTCCAGGTACCAAAAGGATTTTGAAGACTTTAATTCCAAAATTCAAAAGGCTTAGGAAAATGGTACTTTTAGAAAAGATAAAGCTATGGAGGCTCCACACAGCACTGAATTTCTTTAATTGTACTAAGATTATATTAACTCGTTCTGATAACTTGATTAATTACTGCTTATTATAATCTCTGAATAACAGTTGTGAATAGCACTGACTTTTAAATATTAAAAGCTAATCAAGTATTCCTTCATAAAAGTAGTTTTAATTGACAAAATCCTAAATCTTAGCGTCCAGAAGGACAAAGTTACTCAGTGGCCTGTTGGAGGTGACTAGGTTGAGAACTACTGTTTTAACAGTAATGACTATCCGACCAGCATATCATGATAACGTGATCAGTCTCCATCTAGTTCCAGCTAGAAACCATGTAATGTGTTAAAAGTATCTCAATGCACTATTTAAAAAAAACTCAGAACACGTGCAAAACAGAGAACATTGCCTTCTTGTTACGGATAGGCAAAATAAGTTTAAAAAAAAAGCTGACATCCGCATTTTTAATGTTGACCAAACTTTGTTCTTTGTACTGCCCTGAAGAGGCCTGTAGTCTAAGAGAATGAACTAACTAGTTAAGTGTAGACACTCAAACGGAATAAATTCATTTTAAGAAAGTATCCACTTTCAAAATTTACCTAATTAAATATGAGTTTTTCCTGATAATGTGATAAAGTGAGCATTTATTACCCTATTGTTATGTACAACTGTATAGCTATGGAACCATTTAGTATATAGAAATTGGTATTTTCTGTCCATAATCAAAGTGAATTTGTTCATTTTTAAATTATATTGAAGAAACAAGCATACAGAGAGAATATTATTTCCTGGGTATCAACATGGAAATAAAGCCACAGCCCCAGAGATTTAGGAAGATCCCCGAGTCTAAGGCAGATCGCCATTAAAAAGCTGGCCCTGGGAAGATCAGCGGAACCCTCCGTTTCCCGAGCAACAGCGCACGCAACCCAGCACCTCAGTCTTTATTCACTTGGTTATTAGTGAAGTGCTCACCAAATGAAGGATGCTGCTTCTAATTTTTCTTCTTGTTAGTCTCTCTTCAATTCCCTGGGGTAGTTTTCGTGTCCCTTCCCCCCACCTGCTGGCTCATTCTCCAGTAGCTTGCCAAGGGTTGTGGATTTGGGGGCCACTGTCTTAATCATAATCACTGAACGCATTCTGATCTATTAAATAATTTCCAGTAACCATATTCTTTTTCTACTGCTGTTAAAATTTCAGAGGATCATTTTTTTGGTTTCTAATTATTCTTCCATTAATTTAGTATGAACGTTTTACCCTAAGATTTTCCCAAATATGCAATCATCTTCCAAAAAACCAAATAATTTGCCTATCAAATAATTCGTAGTCTGTAAATAAGTTCATAAATGCTAATGTTAATATTTACATAAAAGAACCCCTTTGTCATAGATGGACTTCACATCGAGAGGTTTAGAATGAGTTTGTCACACAAATAACTACGCCCTAATCTATGTGTTTTATAGTTACATTTGCTTTTCTATGCTGGACTTTGTAAAATCAGCATCCAGTTTAGAGAAAATAGGCAAAAACAATCATCAAAATGATAAAAGAGTATTGTACAAACTTCACACTGAAATACAGGAACCTGGACAACTTTGCTGACTTTCAAAGCCCTCCCCCAAATCGAAGATATTTCACTAAAAGTTTGGAACCGAACACTGAGTTTGTATTGGCTCTGCCTCAACATTCTGCATCCAAGTTTCCAGCAATTACATCAGCAAAATTGAAAATCATATAGCATAAGTGATGAGACAAGATTTCTGAAAAGTAACAATGAAAATCAATCATTCTGTACACCCAAAGTAATGCTTTTGAATAAAAACAGTTCATCAAAAGTGGACGAGTTTAAAGAATAAATAAGGGCATTATTACTTAAGTAAGGCCATAATGCCTAGTCCCAGACAGGCTGACTTGGGAGGGTAGCATGAGGAGGGCTGAGTCACTCCTCTGTAGGTCTTAAAGAAAAACTTTAAGACGTGACTGCCTTCTAAAGCTTTGATACAACCAATACACCTATCAGAAACAGGTTTTTTTCCAGTTGAAGAAATGATTCTGACAGACTCCAAGACAATAAACAGCACACTCAGAAGTCAGGCAGGCAGTATCAGCAACAGACCATGGTTACATGTCCCCTCTGACTTGCAGTATGAAGAAATCTATCACGCATCAGCAAATTTAGCAATATTGTTGCATTTGAATATCAATATCAAACTATGTGCAATCAGAACCCATGATATTTTAAGCTATTAAAAATATATCCTGGCAGCAGAGTTCACTGGAAATAACTGGAAGTCAGTTGCATTGGGATAACCCTGGTCCTGCCCTATGCTAGTAAGTCACTGTTATCAATAGGCCTCTGCTTCCTCATATTTTTTAAATTTATGATATCAGGGAATAAGATTTAATCGGTGATCTCTATGGTCTTCACCCTATAATTCTAATATCTCTATAACAAATGTGTAAGCTGAATATGAAGGAAACAAAACTAAGCCCCAGGTATTAGAGAAGTAATCCTCAAAGTACAATTCCTAAATTACAGATACTTCATGAGCTAGTTAACAAAGTTGTAATAATATAAATTTTTATAGTGACCATCTACACCTACAGATTTATTAAAACATAATCTTTGAATCATAAAATAGGAATTAGCCATTGCTCAAGCACAAGTTTAAGATGATTTTCTCCAAACAGAGCGGAAAGGGTCTGTGGTATAGCTATCAGAGTCCAAAAATGAAACGAATCTGGGAGATCTTTGTTTATGCACAAGATATCACATCACACCCCTCCTAGTTAGTGATAAAATAATTAGTGACCCTCAAGTGTGCCACCTAATATGTTCAGGTCTCACCAACCTATCAATAGAGATAGGGACACATCAACTAACAATCCACATTTATTCTTTGCTTAACGAGTTCATGTGTGAACCTGTTTTCCTTGCAAACCTTCAGCTCAAAACATTTCTCCATGACCACTGGGGATTTTCTATCCAAATTCATAACTTCTTAGTTTCAACCAGGTATTTTTTTGTTTTACTCCCTTCCATAGCTCTATGTAGCACCTCAGATTCCTAGGTTTTTACACATACTAGCACGCTCTACCTAATCTCTATCAGTTTAGGAATGGCACTGTAGATGTGGCTTGGACAGCCATCCCAACAAGTCAGTCTCTTAATCACTCTCTGTGCTCTTTGCCAGGTTGCTTCCATTCATCAGCTCCTTACGTTTGGAGGCCAAACCTCAAACACATCTGCAAAAGCTGAGCTGTAGTCTCGTGAGATTGAATAGAGAAAAACTGAAAACTCCAGGAAATGAAACTTGGATCAAACCATCGCTCGTTGAAACTAATTCCGTAGAACTGAGTGGGAACAATGATTTAGCTTTGTCTCTTGAACATGAAACATGAAACAAAAAAAAAATCAGTTAAAATAAATTTAGATCCATCATGGATCATTTAGCGCTTCAAAAAATATTGTGAAACAGAGACTCCTAGGTAATTACTAAAATATTCACAGGCACCTTCAGAAGGCCACTGATCCCCTCTTTTCAGTACATGCGGACAGATGTGCAACTAAGTCAGTCCTAAAAGACAGCTGGCACAGGGTTCGTTTGTCACATGTATGGCTGCCAATAATTTCTAAATTAGTCTTTCTATATTACTAAAATGCCACATTTTGTATTCTGCCTCTTCAAATTAGAATTCAGAATTCAAATACTCTGCCTTCTTTTTTTTTATTGTGACAGGGGAACTCCACCAATCAAAACTCCTCACAAGAGACTTGGACTTGGAAATGAATAACGTGTAGAAATAGGCTTGATGTAATTTAATTTTAATTTTGCTTGCATAGATGGCAAAGAGATATTTACCTTCTGAGAACAACTGCGGTTGCAAGGTTGAGTCCCGGATGCTTGGCAGAAGCAATTGCAATTAAAGTGAATTCCTGCCATTTGTATTGTATTGGTGGCAGCAGCAATAGTGGCTGTTATTCTTCAGATCTGAGCATTTTCCCAGACCGTCAACCACAAAACAATTTCTCCAGCACCCCTAACCTATTACCAATGACTTTGGGAGCTATTTAATATACTTAAATAAGAAATGGCTCTGCTTATATTAACCTGAGCTGTTCCTGTTGTTTGCAACTAAGAACAGTGACCTAAAAACTAAACAATTCAAAACCCTAATGTCAGCTAAAGAATAATGAAAAACGTTTAAGTGGAGGAAGAAATAAAGATAAAGTATTTGAACCATCAAGAGCAGTTCTACTAAGTTCATGAAACTATCAGAAAAGGAAATTACAAGACCTCTTGAGACAGCAGTCTCACACTACTTACTACCACAAAGTTACAAGAATTCAAGATGAATTTCAACCATTGAATAAAATAAACAGCAAAAAAGCAAATAGTTGAGACTTAAAAACATTGATCCTTTAAAAATAATTAAAACTTTTTCATGCTCCCATTAACCCTCACTCACATGAAAGAGTGAGAGTTAATACAATCGGCCTAGAGAAGTCCGCACAGCTAACTTGAATAATGTCCAGATCCATGCCTTTGACAACATAGCTTTGTGTTGAAAAAATAATTTCTCTTTTATACAGTGCCCCATCTCCTTACATTAATTCATGCTTTCCAATGAAGCAATCTACCTTTTGGTTTTGTGTACATTTAATGTCTCACAGACATTTCAACAGACCGATGGTGCAGTCATTCTGTTTTGTTACACCACGTGGTTAATAAGGTTAACAAACAACAGGAAAAAATATACATCAGAAAAGATATAAACCTTGAAGAGTACCATGGGACATTTAACTACCTATATCTATACATTTTACATTCAATAATATGGCCTAAGATTATGTTTGGTCTTAACCAATAAGACAATACAGATTAATGTTAGTTCATGGTCAGCTTGTATACTTGTGTGTACACAAGTACCAAGTGTCTCTGACACGTTAAAACCTCTCACAGAGTGATAGAACAAATTTACAGGTTCTAGAAAGGCTGAGGCAGATAGAATTTGAAATACGTGACACCAGCATCAAAGCCATATGCTGAAAGAACCCGAAGAAGCTGAACAGAGTTTCCCACGAGTCTCTTGCTGGATATTGGCTGCACACACACACAGAGCAAACTTCATACAGCCACACAAACGACCGGTGAGCTGTGAAAGGAGCAGTTCCCAGGGCCAGACAGATCCGAAATACATCTGAGTACTAATGAGCCAGAATGAAGAAAAACCTCTAATACACAGAACATCAGTGGAGTCAACTCAGAAGCCATGCCTTGGTATTAGGACTCAGCTGGCCCTAGAGTAAAATTAGTCCAAACCTGCCCTAACAAAGATTAAACACACTCCTGAAAATGATCAAACAGGTCCTCAACTAACTTAACTGACCTCTAGAACAAGGGTCAGTGCTCTTGAATAGAATCCATTGCATTGATTTTCTAGGGCTGCAGTAACAAAACACTACAAACTAATGTGGATGGTATAGGCAACCAAAATATATTGTCTCACGGTTACTGAATCAGTAAGTCCGAGGTCAGGATGTCAGGAGGCTTGGTTCCTTCTAAGAGCTGTGAGGGAAGGATCTGTTCCAGCACAACCTTCTACGCTGCTGAACAGCCATCTTCATGTTCTCATGATGCTCTTCCTGCGTGTGTGCCTGTATCCAGAATGTTCCCCATTGAATTAGGGACCCACTCGGCTCCAGCATGACCTCATCGCATTTCCAATGAAGGTCACTTTCTGCGGTATGGGAGGTTAGAACTTCAACATAAGAATTTGGAGGAGGAAACCCACAATTCAACCCATAACACACATCAAATTCCAGTAATCCAAATAAATAAAATTCGCTATTCTACCATTCAAAAAATTCTCACACATAAAAACTGATAGAATTGACTGAAAAAATAAACAAATTCACAGTTACAATTGGAGTAATTGTTAGAAAAAGTAGGCAGAAAATCAATAAGAAAATAAAGACCCAAATACTAACACTTTTGACCAAACTCACCTAGTAGACATTTATAGAACCACACCCACTATGATAGCAATTACAGAGTTTGTCCAGTGCACAGGGGATATTGATTGAAATCTTCTAAAATTAAAAAGAAAAAGAATTATACATGGAACTTGAGATATTAGAAAAAGAATGATAGCATGAAAACATAGAATAGAAAAAATATGTATTTTATTAAATGATATTTAGAAAATAATTGGTTTGATAGATAAACTGAAAAACAAGTCTTGGAAATACCCTCATTATAAAGGGATTAGTAAAATCAAAGAAGAGAAAATAAAGTCAAATAACAAAAGTAATAAAAATAAATTTAAAATAAGTTAAAAACCTAAACAAATAATATGAAAAAATTATGAGGATATTTGCCTCCACAACCTGTACTTCTCTTTGAAAATCTGGATGAATTAGGTATGTCTAAGAAAGTTATAAATTACCAATTTACTTTAAAACAAGTATTTTAAAGAGTTTCACCCAAGATTAGCACCAGGCTTGATGAATTCAAAGCTAGTAATTTTCAACTTTCAAATATTATGTATTTCTTTTTTTAAGATTTTATTTATTTATTTTTAGAGGGAGGGGAAGGGAGGGAGAAAGAGAAGGAGAGAAGCATCAATGTGTGGTTGCCCCTCATGCACCCCCTACTGGAGACCTGACACACAATCCAGGCATGTGTCCTGACTGGGAATCAAACCGGCAATCCTTTGGTCCGCAGGCCAGCATTCAATCCACTGAGCCACACCAGCCAGAGCCACATATCATGTATTTCTGATGTTAAAATACTTAATATCAGAGAGGGAAAAAGATATTTTATGGAAAAACAAGCATGTAAGTATTAACAGGAAAATTCTAAAATGAAGAATAACAAGGAAGGGTAAGCCTTGAAAAACATCGAAATATTTACTTTTGTAAAACAATATTGCAAAACAGTCTACTTCAAACAGTATAATGCTGGCAGAGAAGTAAGGAGATCAATAAAATAAAAGAAAAAATCTAGACTCAAAAATATAGGGAAACTTTTCTATAATAAAGATGCAATTTCAGTGGGAAATGAATCAGCAGGAAAATATATTGTTTAAATGCACTTTTGAGGATTGATCATCCAGTCATTTAAAAGAAAAGTGAGACCGGACTTCTCTGTTTATGTTTTATACAAAACCAACTTCAAATGCATCGTCTTCTACTTGTCAAAATAAAAATAATCGGAGTTCCAGAAATAATCCTGGGGGATATTTAAAACTAAACATTTTAATTAAAATGGTGTTTGAAAGCATAAAATGGTGTTTGAAAGTCATGAAACAGTAAAATCAAAAATTTATGATGAAAAACATCATTAACAAAGTTAAAAAGTGAATGAGTTTCTTGGAAAATGTTTTCCAATATCTTTAAATTCCAATGCTTTGCACATGAAAACATTCAGTAAACTAAGAAACTGTCATAGAATTTGCATAGATAAAGACATTAGCATATAATTTCATAGAATGTTGTTGCAGTCCACACAATTTAGAATAATTACCTAGCAATTGCAATTATGAGATTCCTCTTCAGAGATAATCTCATGAGTGGCAAAAAATATATTAAATTATAGTACTTTAATAGGAAAAAGACTTTAAAAACTCATAAATAGAGATTAAATGAATTATGTTGTATCAACAAGGGGGACCCTCAAAAAAAAAGAATTATCTTCTGGAGGGTGGGCCTGTTGTAGCACAGGCTTCCTCTGCTAAGTGCGTGTTCTAGGAACCCATCCGCATCAATGTACCAGCTGGTGTTGTTGTGAGAAGCTGTGTTTGGCTTCAGTGAATTTTTTTTGAAGACTCTTTCAGTGCATTCACCCATTTCATAATAGGTGATTTACAAGCACACCTGCCCACACCACACTGTGTGTTCAGCAGTTTTTGACCAAAAATGGCATGACTTCCTGTGTACAACCCTCCCTACTCACCTGATCTTGTCCCAAGTGACATTTTCTTGTCTCCCTCAATGAAAAAGTCCTCAAAGGGAAGTGTTTTGCTGACATGAAAGAGGTGAAACAAAAAACAACAGAAGCACTAAAAGGCATCACAATCAACGAGTTCAAAAACTGTTTTGAGCAGAGGAAAAAAATCTCCATAGATGTATTGCATCAAATGGAGAGTAATTTGAAGGTGACTGAAGTTTAAACATATAAGAATAAATATGCAATCTTTAAATAAATTGAATCAGTTTTTTAGAGGGAGTCTAACCTTGTATATGCTGGAATATTAGGCAAAAACATTTTCCTGTAGCAAGTTATATACCATATACATATATACAAGACACAAACACACAATATTATATCATAATTTGAATAACTTTTATAATGCAAGCAAGTATAAAGTAAATGACTCAAATTAGTGTTATATTCTGGAATATAAATTACTAGATAAATAAGGGGGGAAACACATTCTGTTTAATCACTGCACAGTAATTCAAAATACACATTTTAGATTTTTATAGACATGAATCTCACCATATTGAAGAATAGGGTTTTTAAAAGTGTCAAATTTCTGCTTTTATAAGAACATATAATATATACTATAAACATATATTTTCATTTTTTGACTATTTTAACTATTTAAGATCATCATACATAAAGTTAAATTCCATGTACTTTCTCTGGAAGAGTTAACATTTTATTAAAATGCATTTATATTTTTTATATTTTGTAAGTGATTCAACTCCAACAGGTAGTATTTCCTGTTGCAAGAAAAATGGAACACATAGTGACCTCACTGATACTTTTAAAAATCCAGAGAAGTTTATCTTGCTTCTGGCAAGCCCCAGAGTGCAGTCTTTAGGGCCTTTCCCACAACAAAGACTGGGAGGGTTAAAGGACTGACGGCTGAGGTCTATGCCGGCCTCACCCCCAGGAGGAGTACATCAAGTTCCATTTCCAATAAAATCTACATGTACTGAAGTCGGGCTGTGTGTATTAAATTAGAATAAAATGGTCCCACTTTGCACAAAATCAGTTGAAAACAAACTGGAGCCTGAGTTATACCTGCTGTTTTCTTTGAAAAATGTCCAGGATTAATTCTGTACAATTTGTGTCAATGATAAAAAGTTTAGGGAATTTTCCACCTCTGTTACATGATACCACTACGAAATCAAATTCCGAAGATCTTAAACTCTGATCCTCAAACTTTGGCCAAATCATTATATGTAAAACACAGATATCTCCAAAACAACATGTAACTATTCAAAATTCACTTACTAAACTATTTTTATTTAAAATTGGCAGTGCCAGATGACAATTCATAGAAGACAATGAAAGCCAATTTTTTTTAAATTTATCGTTGTTCAATTACAGTTGTTCCCATTTTCCTCCAATTACTCTCCCCCTGCCCTACCCACTCCCACCTCCCACATTCAATCTTCTCCCTGCCCTGGTTGTCTTGTCCATGGGTCCTTTATATATGTTCCTTGATGACCCTTCCCCTTCTTTCCCCCGTTACCCCTCCTCATCCTCCCCTCTGGTTACTGTCAGTTTGTTCTTTATTTCCATGTCTCCGGTTCTATTTTGCTCACTTCTTTGTTTTGATGATTGGGTTCCACTTATAGGTGAAATCATACAGCATTTGTTTTTCACCGCCTGGCTCATTTCACTTAGCACAATGCTCTCCAGTTCCATCCATGCAGTCATGAAGGGTAGGAGTTCCTTCTTTTTTTCTGCTGGGCAGTATTCCATCATGTAAATATACCATAGTTTTTTTGATCCACTCATTTACCGATGGGCACTTAGGCTGTTTCTAACACTTGGCTATTGTAAATTGTGCTGCTATGAACATTGGGGTGCACAAGTTTTTGTAATTTGTGTTTCAAGATTCTTAGGGTATAATCCCAGCAGTGGAATTGAGGGATCAAATGGAAGCCAATGTTAACGTGCTAAAATGTTCAGTTACACTTGCAGACGCATTTTGTTTTAATATTATCAAGAGCAGTAAAAGAATCTTGCTTTTCAAAATGTAAATGCTAAATATTTTTCTGAGGTTTTTCAAAACCTATGATTGACTTCAGGTATGCACAAAATAAAAAATATTAATGATCCTGATACAGGGTACAGCCAAGAGGGGGGGCCCAAAAAGGGATTTGGAATGGGGTCCAGAACTCAAGGTGTCCAGGAAATATTAAGATGTCCTCACCCCTTCCCCACAGGTGTGAGTTGGGGGAAGGGACACATGGAGCAGGGCCACTGAGAGCTGTTTTGCACAGCAACAGCTTTGCAGCTAACCTCTGGCATGGTCATTTGACATATCTATAGCCTTTCACTGGTTTCATAGATATGTTAAATAGCTGTGGCCATGCTTTGAGCCAGGGAGAAGGGAGTGACTTCCACCCAAGACTTAACTGGAAGGCAACTCCCCCTGGTTTCAGCGCCTGCGTGAGAGCTGGAAGAAGATCATCTCCAGGATACTGGTCCAGATCTTCCCAGACTCACAATGGCAGCCCAGTAAACTTGGGATAATACAGGGATCCTGGCAGGTGTAACTGATTGTGGGAGGAGTCAGAAATGGGGCTGCAGAGGAAGACTGGCACGGGCATTTAAACCGAGACACAGCAGCCATTGAGGGAAACCATGGGGTCTTAGCAAGGGTGCAGATCCCCTCGCAGCTTTGCAAGGAGCGGATCCATGAGGCTTGGGGATACTGCAGAGCCCCGCAGCTCTGGTGGAGGAAAGAAGAGGCTTTGCCTGGACGGCAAAACAGCTGATGGTGCCAGCGGCCTGGGAACACGAATGTGTGCTGCTTTTCCTGATTTACGGTAGCCCAGATAAGGGCAGGGGAGAAGGAAGCACTGTGGGTGTCAGTAGTTATCCTAAAGGACTTTGATAGTTTAATGGGGACATTGGGTCACTACTTTAAGTCTGTATAGCCTTAAATAAATGTTTCCTTTCCTGTTCACAAATCTCTGGCATTGAGAGATATCTTTCCGAACTGGTGGCAGACAGACGAGCCCAGTAGATGGTCCGGAGGGTATAAGTACACCATCCTCTGGAGTCCGGGCCCCTGTATGTGTATGAGACTGTTCTGTAACAGTTTTTCTGACATCTCTGGGTGGGCCAAATATTGACCCCCCTGGGACCTCTGTTCTGTTAACAATCCTTAACCACAAAGACACCTTTTCATCTACTATTATAGCTATTTGGACCAAAATAAACCACAGGAGTGGGTATTATTTTCAATGGAAGTAGTGTCAAGAACTTATTGTAGCTCTTTGTCATCTACTACAATCAGTGAAAAGGCATTTGGTTGATCAAATTTATTTTGGTGTTGAGAAATTATCCAACTACATGGGACATGGCACATGAGCTCTGACTTTTACAATAGGAGACAATGACATGATTAAATGAGACACCTCTCTGGGGAAAGTGATTGGAGACTCCATGATTATAGGCTTTGGAGTGATTTGCATGTAACATCTAAGTAACTGGGAGAGGTGGTTGCTTAATACAAACTTGGGAAACGGGCTTTTTATATTTGGGGGATAAAGTATCCATAACAGTGAGGAAGGATTTGTTTATCAAGGTCTTGGGATTATTTTAACAAAGAGAATTTATTATTAAAAATTCTTGACCAGGCGACCAGGTATCAGAGAGCAGAAAATGCACTATATTACTAGCAGTAGTAATTAAAGATGCTGTGGAATCACAGAAGTAGTTACTATAGGATGAAGCTACAACCCCCACAGCTAGGAAAATGAATAGAGGTGTACTGAGGAAAGAGGACCGAGATTTACCCCTGAGGCAGAGATGCCACTTGTAATTAACTGGCACCTCAGGAGACGGATCCCATGGAGCTGAGACACAGACATATAAGGAAGGAGCTTCGGCCAACTGGTGCCGCATCTCACAGGGGGCACAGTGAGGCTGGTTCTGACCGGTGATGAAAACGGCAACATGAAATCAACGGCTGCTATTGGAATGAACTCTCACTGCCAAGGTAATGAATCAGCAATGCAATGATACTGACATGAACAGGAAGTAACAAGTCCCCTTCCTTCTCCAATCATGTGGTTGCACCTTAGTGACCCCTACTGGCAGAGCCTAGGGAGAACCAACTGGCAAAGAAGAACTGTGGTTTGGAGATATTGGCCAAATAATCAAAAAACAGAATACAGAAGAATGGGTTTGGAACTGAGAGACCGAATTTCAATAAACAGCACAGCTTGGCCATTTGACTATTCCAGATTAATACTTGCCCTTCTACAAATTGTGGTTTACTTAACAATAACAAAAAAAAATGTTATACTGAACATTTCATATGCTGAAACATTTCACATTCTCTCCAAAACAAAGAGCTGCAAAAATCTCAATAGTTCTTGGGCCTAGAAATACTCTTCCTCAAATTTAATCACAGTCCAATTCTTGTAGAAAATAATAAGGGGAAGAGAAAAAGAAATTAAGTCAATTTCCCAGTGGTTTGTGGTTTCCAGTTTCTATATTTTTATCAATTTTTGTTTTTAATAGTCAAATAAGGGGGTCTATTTTTCTATTCTCAACATGTTTTTAGTTTTGTGGGTGTGATCTACTGTACAGTCATTTTATAGTGTTCCTTGGGTGCTTGAAAGAAGGTAAGCCCTCTATAGGATTCAGTACTGTGTAGATAGATGTGTATGTATGCTGACGGACTTATACATTCACACACATACAAATGTATACATACATACACATTACATATCAAGTTGTTGGATATGTATGTACATGTTTATATCTATGGCTAAATCTGTAAAAATGGAAATATATAATCAAATAGATGTGTATATATTTAATTTAGATATTCCTACTTATACTGTTTAGTTTAGGCCCTCTATATATTTATTTGTTTCTTGTTTGGGCTGGGAGATAAAGGTTAAAATACCCTAATACAAAGTGTCTCTTTTGTGGGGGGAAAATGGATGTCCCCCCCCAACACACACACACACAGACAAACCCAAATTTGTGTTCAGGTGTTAAGACTAGTTATACCATACACATACCAAGGGGGTATGAAAAAGTTTGTTCCTCACATTGTAAGACGTTTTTGGGAGGACAGGACAAGGTCCCAAGCAGATCCAAAAATGCCTTGAGAGAAAGGCAGGAGAGGAGACTGGCTTGGCTTTTAATGTGACTTAGTTAATTTTACACGTGTGTGTGTGTGATGGAGAAGCAATTTGTCCCACTCTCCCTTTCTCTGATGCAGTTGTGATGCTCTTTTTCCCTTTGCTCTTGTCTGTGTTACTAACGTATTTGTTTTCGTGGCTTTCAAATTGTCACAACATTTTCTTTGGAGAGATTGATTAGGATGCATGTTGTATCTTCTCATCTCTCTGAGTACAGCTGCAAGGGTGAACTCCTGATGAATAGTCAAGCTCCTGGAAAGGTTATAAGCACCTTACCTTTTGGGTCATGACAACTGACAGCCTGCACGGTATCCTCGTGACAGTGATGACAAGTGTCTGGAGTACTCTCAATGTAGACTTAGTTTCCCGACATCATTTACATATATCAGTGATATCTGAATATGAGCTCTTTCCAGAATTATTAAAAATAATAGCTGAATAATGGAATGATAATTGAGACCAACTCTTCTAAAAAATGATGTCTGGATAACATCTATGAATATTGTCATCACTCGCCTCTACTATATTCTGATGTTTTGGCGAAGTATCCGTCATTGTCATTCTTATAGAAGCAATTTTCTTTGTTCATTACATTAATAATGTGGTGACTTCTTGTTGGCAAGCCAAACAATTAATCTTCTATGAGTAGGTCTAGTTTAATTTAAACATGCTAATCTTTATTCACTTTTCAGGTAGGCAGTGAGACATCATCTAACAGATAATGAGATTTAGCAGCTCCATATTATATCTCACAAATGATAGGAAAACACCCGTCTGAAAATATAATTTCATAGGTTGTGCTGTGAAGAGAGAGCATGAAGTCATACAGCATAACTACACTCAGGCAAAGAACCTAAAATAGTTGAGCAAATGTAAGGCTAGAACTTAAGACTTGGGAAGGCATATGACAGGAAATACTATTCTTTGATTTTGAAACAAGAAGGACTATTTAACAAGCAGGACTGGGTGAAGAACAAGTTGTACACTGGGTATTTCTTTGGTTAATTGCTATTTGCTTTTATTTGGGAAGAAATCTAAGGCCAGTGAAGCAAGGTGTGTTGCAGAAGCTACATTTCTCATGTAAAGAGTCTTGGTAATGAACAAAGTTCAAGTACAGTTAAAGCAAATACTGATGCCAGAGAGATACATTTAGCTGATACAGACACCAGAGGGAAACTCCAGGTTATAATCACTGCTGGAGGTTCAGTGAGTCCTGAACAGATTTTTGGGAGAAAGACCTTTTCATTTAGGGCAGTACTGCAGCTGGAGAAAAATGGAGCATTGCTCCCACACATTTGGATAAAGGCTGACAATTGCTATGCTACATCATAACTAGGTTCGGAATTAAGTTCACCCACAAGAGAAAAATTGAGTTACCAGGTCAAGTACATTTTACTGTAGAGTAGAAATAGAAGCAGGACTTTTATCTTAGGTATAATATCATTTTACAAGCAGGAAAAAAGAGTTCAGAGGGAAGGATAGTACTTTGTCCCAGAGACGACACTCATCTCCAACACAAAAGTTATCTGGTCAGTTGACATTAAACTCGATTCTAGCAACGTGAATGGTAGCCCACACATTAGAAAAAGAGTATTTAATATTTGGAAGAGAAAAAAGGGGAATTTAGGACAGGTGCAACCAATTACTTCTTGAGCTTGACAAAGAAAGTAGATATGGTTTAACCTAGATGAAGGTTTCTCTGTATATACTGAGGAGAAGGGAATAAGGAAATCACTTCAATGCAAATGAAAGCTTTCTCCTTATTTGTGTATTCCTAACAACACAAGTTTCCTCTTTCCTATCAAACCCTTCACCTTACTCTGCACAGAGAGATGGCCACCTCTCCACACAGAGAGGCTTCAGGTGGCACATGTGTTGTGAGCAGAGATGTGCCCACATACTCCAAACAGTTGGATTCCTGCTTTACAGACTCCCATTATTAGAAGAATGCTGTCTCTTCCATTGCTGGAATCCATGGGTCCAAGAATCAAGGGACAGGGGTGGGTCCTCTTACCCTTAAACCTAAAAACCTATTCACAAAGTTTCAAATTCTCCCTTTTGGATTTTGAATGATTATGCTTTGGGGTCTATTCTCCCCGCAGGGGTTTTTTCCCTCCATGATAGCAAGCAGGTGTCCATCAACTACAAGTTATGGCTGCTACCTGCTCATTTGAGCTCCGCATGCAATTGAAATATAGACAAACAGGGAAACATCGCTGACTAGAATGATTGACCCTCATAACCAAGGAAACCTGGTAAAAGAACTATGTATCAAAGCCAAGGTCTTCTCTGGAGTATCTCTTAGTACTTCTATGTTCAAGAATAAAAGTTAATGGAAAAGTACAATGCCCTTCCCCCACACACACACAAAAGTAGGCATACCCCATAAGGATTCAGACCCTTCAGCAATAAAATCTGGGTCACCCAACTAAGAATTCTAATTAGCTGAGGTCCTTGTTTGGGTTTTTTTACAAAGGAAAATTATATAATAGATGTCGTCATCTCGTAGCGGTCCAATAGTGGTCAGAAACATAAAATGTGCAGTGGAAGAAGAGTCTATATGCATATTCCAGGGCCGTGTGATCTGATACAGAAATGAGGCTACATCAACTATGTGTGTTTTGCTCCATGTTATCTGCGTGTGTATACATGCATGATACACACACATGTTGTGAATGACTGTTTCGTCATGTCAGTGAGTGAATGAACTACTTCCTCTGTTGTTGAACACATTTTCTCTAATCAGTCCTTTTTACAAACATGTCTACGTTAAGTACATTTGTGCATAAATCTGACCATTTCCATGATTAACTCCCTAGAATATGTGGGAAAACAGCTTAATTGCTGGATATGAAAAATGTATTACTCTCAGTAGACATCAAAAGTACTTTTTTAATGTTATAAGACTTTACACTCACCTCATCACTTCTCGGTCAATGCTGAGTGTAACCTCTCATCACATACCTGTATATTGATTTCATAAGCAAAAATTATATTTCAGTGCTGTATTAATTCATTAGTAAGTTTAATTTTAGAGAGTGAAAGTTATAGTGAATTTCTGTTCACATTTTTATTGAACTTTTATGGGTTGTGTTTGCTTAGCAATGGTGGAAGCTCTTTACATTTACTCCTGTAAACCCTTTTATTTTAAGATTCATGTAAACAGTTCCTAAGTTTTTTATTTGCCTTCTGTTTCCTCGATATTTGATTTATAAAAATTTTTCTTTTACATAGTTAAATCTGTATATCTATCTTCTTCTTGAAATTCACTTTCTCCTCATCCAAGGACTAGTATATAATAGCCTGATGCCTTCAACAACAGGTGAGCGAGTTCATGTGAGCTTGAAAATACAGTAAGTAGTGTTTGTACTTCTGTCATAGGGCCTAGTACTTCTACCCGCTTTATACTTGTGTGCACACATCTTGTCTTCTTCACTAGCACGGAAATCCTTGATGATTGAGCCTATGTGTTATTCATTTTTAAATATCCCCAAAACATATTGAAAGGGCTCAATGAATGTTTTGTAAAAGGAAAAAATATAAATTAATAAATGCATACTTTATGAGCTCTATGGAGGCTTTTCAAAAGAGCTTAAGGCAGTGTACTCTTATTAATTTTAACATATTCTTTCTTGCTTGCATATGAATGACATTTTATTCCTTGCACACACTAGAAAAAATGATAAGCTAAGAACTGACATTATACCTAGGCATTTCAAAAATAATTTTTTTAGCCTCACCTGAGAACATTTTTTTCATTACTTTTAGAGAGAAAGGAAGGGAGAGAGAGAGGAAGGGGGAGAGATAAATATCAATGCAAGACAGAAGCATTAATTGGTTGTCTCCTGTAGGCACCCAGACTGGGAATTGCGCACACCTGGACCAGGATCGCATGTACCCTGACTGGGGATCTAATCTGAAAACTTTCGATGATAGAACGATGCTCCAACCCACTAAGCCATGCCAGCCAGGTCTTAAAAATAAATCTAATCAACATAAAAGTGCCTTGTACAAAAGCATCTACTATAATTTATCATCTTATGAATTTGGCCTCTTCAATTTGTTTATTTATAACATGCAAAACATCTCATAAGCATTTTGTAAGAAAATTCTATTCTCTTTGTTCCTACAGTGTGTGGTTGAAACAGTCCATAAGATAAGCCAAAGGAACCCTCAAACAGCAGATCATTAAGCAATATTTCAAGAGGCAGCCAGTGACTGCTTCTCTCTGCTCCTTTTGGAAATTTGCCTCAGATTACATTATACACAACCATTTAAAGAAATTGAATTCTAAATTAAAATGAATGCATTGAGTTCAAAAGAACATAGGATATCTTTCTGGAGTCAGAGTTGAGATTATGACCACTTCTATATAACTTTTCTTTGAAAAAAATTCTTATTTTTGACAAATGTCAAAATATTTTTTGAAAGAAGAAAAATCTAACTTTCTTGTAATCAAAAGATTACAGTCTTCAGGTTTGTGTTTTTGGCCTTTTGGAAGCTATAGAGAAATGACCACTACATGATTTTGTTATGCCCAACACCACGGCTCTCAATACCATGCTCAAGGAGCTGCATAACCTCACATTTCAGGAGGAATAACATTGCAGCTGAGATTCTCAGTAGAAGAGGTGTCCCTCTGCTTACAAGTCAACCATCCCCTTGTTTTATATAAAGAATGGTTGGCTCCTGGAGTAAAGAAGTGCTGCTTCCATCAGCAAATAGTTTTCAGATAGAGTAAAACGCTGAAGTACCTCATTTTATATGCATTTTCACGTATCTCCAACATAACCCTCGAGGTAGCATTCTTCCCAACCAATGCCTTAACATTGGTTAAAAGGAAAAATAAAACCAGGCCTTCTGGTCTCAGTCATCACTGTCTGTGCTTCCTTTTACGAACACCATAAGGCTTTTTGCCCTCTACCTTTGTTTTGAGTAGGAAGTTCAAGATCTTAGGCTATTTTTTTTCTTTCTTAGGTGTTTAGTGCCATTAAAAATTGTTCATTTCATATCATAATTTATAATTTATCATCGCTGCATGATATCCAAATACCTTGTCTCCCTTTCAGTACCCATGGCCCCTCAGTTTAATGAATCGCTCCTCTAAAACAGAAGTTTGTATTCGCTCTTATTCATTTGCATTTATAATATCCAGCTTTTCTTAGTAATTCTATGCAGACTATTTTTACAGACTCTGTTCCAAGAAATTTTTCTTACAGAAAAATAACAGAACAAACCAACCTGTGCTATCTACTTTTTGGGTTTTTTTCTTTTGTTTGTTCATTTGTTTGTTTGTTTTTTAATAAACAACTGCTTTTACCAAAAGATGAACATTCCCTACTAACTTTTCTGGCTGAATACTGGTCTACGAGCATTCTCTCAATGGAAAGGGCCTGGTTCTTACCTTTCCAAAATAAAAAATATATTGCAAGAAGATTTTAATAACATCGATTGATTATTTCTCTTTGCCTACCCATGAGGTTTATATTTTTAGCCAAATTATCTATAGGTTGGTTCATCTACAAATATTTTCAACATGTGCAGATAAATAACAAATGCAGTGCAGGAAAATCATGATAGTGGATTTCCAAACAGTCCTCAAAAACCGACTTTCATGTCCCCTAAAAATCCCAGGGGAGTAGAAAAACTAAAATACCAAGTATTAGTTCTGACGTTAAAGAGATACTTCATATTGTAAAAGAGATACAAACTAGCTCTGCAAGAAAATAACCTTAAATCAATTTTTAAAAAGAAATAAAAAATATAAGTATATATTTCAAGAATATTCAACCCCTCAGATAAAATGTTATGCATTAATATGGATTGGGAAAGAGACAAAAACACATTTTTTCTTTGTTTTTAATACATGAATAGGACAGATTTTGAATTTTGCCATTTATGCAATTCTATCCAACTTTCTCAAATTTATCCTATGCAACTTTGAACACTACTTTAGTAGTCAAAATATAATAATGAACAATCATTTTTTTCAACAAATATTTCTTTTGTGTATTCTTTGTGCCAGGGTCTGTTAGCTACTGGAGTTATGGTATCTAACAGGCCAGAGAAGATTTCAAAATCCATGTAGCTGTAGTTCATGGAGTTTATATTCTGGAGGGGCAGACAGATAATGAATGAGGCAAAGAAACAAATAAATGATTGAGAGAATTTCGGATGGTGGTGTGGGTTACTGAGACAGTAAACCAGAATAATATAATAAGAGAAAGATGAAAAGTAGTGGGCAGAATTATGGTTTTACTATGAATCCATGCTGCAAGAGAGTCAGAAAGAGTTGCTATAGAACTTAGCTATTGCCATACACACTCATAAACACTGGACACTAGACACATAAAACAATAGTTTGCAGGAAGTGGGTTGGACTATGGTCCTCAAAGGAAGGGACACAGAGGGTGATTCCTAAATCTCCTTCACCCAGGCTTCTCCCTGAGGGCAAAGGCAGGTATTTCCGTTCAGTGGAAGAAACCTAGATCAGTGTTAGGAATTGCCATGCTGCTGAGATTTGAGGTAAGAATTGCAGGACAGGACTCATTCATATCAGCATTAAAACTCCTTTGGAGTCCTAGACTACCATGAAAGCTGAATATGAGCAGGACAAGACTCTCACAGACCAATAAAGAATAGCCACTGGGAGACTGGGAGCCTGGAGAGCTGAACAGAGATTTTGTTATGGGAAATGGACTGGGCTCGGAGCGGGTCTGTCTTGGGCCAGCTGGCACTGTGTGGATTCTTGATGTTTTACTGGAAAGATTTCATGACACAAATCCAGGTGATATTGAGAGTATGTTTATTAAAGCTGAGGACAGTGAAACAAGGAAGGGCCTGGGATAGAAGAGGCAACAGGAGAGGCCGAGAAGGAGTGGAGCAGGAGTGGAGCAGGAGTGGGCTACTGTCAGTTCACTGGAAAGTCTGAGAAAAGGAGGCCATGGAGACAGGTTCAGGGAGTTAACCTCTGGGTGAGCTGCCACTGCTCACTGCTCCTTTTCTTGCAAGTCTTGTGGGGACTCTTACAGTTTAGGGGATGCATGGCTGTGGGGGAAGAAAGGCACGGGCATGCCCTGGGTCCTAGATCTTGAGGGCTTTATTAAAGGCTAGGGCTTTAGAGGAAGATCTCAATAGAATATTCATTAGTTTTATGCTGATGCACCAAACGGAGATTTATTCCCTTAACTTCAACCCACCTTGGGTGTGTCTGGCACAAATGGCACTAACTAAATCTCTCTTATCTATTTCCCTGAGTAGGGTGATGTAAGCTATTTACCCTGTGGTTGGGGAGGAGAAGTACAAACCATTTATTGTAATGCGTCCTTGGTTAGGGAAGATAGGATTTTGTGAAGTACTAGATGGCTATAAACTACTTGGCTGTTAATCTGTGTCTCAGTTTCCCTATTCCACTGTGTCCTGGCTTCTATCCTATCTCAGTTTCGTGTGCAACAAAGCACTGTGGAAAGCTAGAGTTCAGACTCAGCTAGCCAGGAGGGATGTTTATAAAACCCTGGGCATTTGGCTAAAAATCTTAGGAAGGCCACATTCTAGCAGCAGGAACTAACCCAAGGAGGAAGGGTACAGGTTTTCCTTCATGTGAGGTTAATTCTTTTACCAATTTTTTATTATTCTTGACATTAGTGTATTTTTAAAGAAAAAGCTCCCTAATTGATGATAATGACCATTCATCTATTCATTTTCCAGCTAGAAAAAAATGGTTGTTTCTGTTTTGAAAGTTGTTGATTTCTAAAGAAATTTTATAATCAAACATGAAATATTTTCCATTTTTAGATTGATAGGAAATACAATTATTTTTAACTTTTTAATGATTCTTAAAAATTTACCAGTCCCTCATAGAAATATCCCACCTTTAATGTTTACTACACATTGATGGGAATGTGAAAAGCTACATCGACACAGGCAGTGGTGAGTAGAGGAAGGGTCTCCTGTGTGTTTATATTCAGGACACATGGATGGCAGAGGAGTAAATTTCACAATTGCATTCTTTCTGCTATTTATCTGACTCAGTATATCGCTTATACTAAACGTATTCAAAACTTTGATGAATATTAGACTTTCGATCTGAAAGGTGACTTCTTTAGATAAGAAAATGCAACTCTTTTCATTTGTTTAATCCTAATGGCCTTTCTCCTTACAAGTCACTCATATTCGTTATTTGTAGACTTGTTTTTTTAGAAAAATCACATCTGCCCATCGACCCGTTGAAATGCTTATAAAAACAATAAAAATAAGAGCATTTATAATATACAATATATCAAGATTTATAATACTCTTAGCAACTCTCTTTATTGATATTAATAAATAAATGAGAGAGAGATTCCCAAAACAAATGGAGCTGGATAGAAAGAAACCTACCCAAAGTCAGTCACAAAGCTTAATCACGTGGCTCTTCATGGAAGAGTCTTCGAGCAGATAGGACGAGGCTGTATTTCTCCCTCTGACTCAGAAAGCTGGGTTCCACACAAAGGCAAAGGCCTTCCTGAACTTAGAGACAATCTGCCAACATAGATGAGAAATTCTTGCTCCAAATAATTAGTTGCTTCTTAGATAAACTACATGGATATAGAAAAACTACTATAAGCAACCAAACAAATAAGAATAAAATTGTCTACAAATGGTGACACCATGTCTATGGAGTTCCCAAAGGAAGGATTAGGATGACTAAAATGTATATCCTGAAAACATATAATGGCAAAGGGAGAGATTTTCAAGATTCAGAAAATATTCGCTCAAGAAAACTTTTAAAACTGTATATGTACTTTAATCTTGGAATTAAAAAAAGCACCTGCACTCAGAAAGGGGATTTGAAACAAGACAGTGAGCACTAAAACTGGTTAAACACCAAGTTAAGTCAAAATAATTTTTTAATATGATGACTAAGTGGACATAAAATATCAAAAATGATTTTCAAAAAGAAAATATATTAAGCAAAATGTTTAACTTAAAATCGTAATAATTAAAATTTAAAACCCAGAGGAAAAATAAAACAATATGAACAAAGAGGGGGAAGAAAAGCATGATACATTTCTTGCTTTAAATAGTGAAGACCCAACTTCCAGTTAAGATGATGGCATAGGTAAGCATGGCTCACCTCCTCGGACAACCACGTCATAATCATAACTAAAATATGGAACAACTATCACTTAGAACCACCAGAAGCTGAGTTGAATGGAAGTCTGACAAGTACGGAATTAAAGAAACCACATCCATCCAGACTGGTAGGAGGAGTGGAGACAAGCAATGGGCTGGTCTACGCATGGTGGATACAAATTTGGGAGGAATATCTCAGGAACGAGGAGTCCAGGCCCACACCAGGCCCCCAGCCCAGGGTTTCCAGTGCCAAGAACATAAGTCCCCATAACTTTTGTCTGGAAAAACCAGCAGGGATTGAGTTGGTGGAAGAAACTTCCGGAGTCCCAAGAAGTCCCTCTTAATGAACCCACACACAAACTTCCTCAGACTCACCCCTCTTACCTCCACAGCACCAGGGTAGCAACTTGAAAGACATTGGTGGCACATAAGGAGAAAATGAAGTGTCTGGCATCAAGGTGGGAACTGGGAGACACCTTCCTGCCAGACATGAAGGATGGCAGTGGCCATTGTTCTTCTCTGAATCCCCCCCTCCCCTGCAAGAGCCACAGAGCCAGCAGGCTGATGCCATATCTGAGACTCCATCAACCTGGCTAACACTGTTTACCACTCCTGGAGATCCCCTGAGACTCTATCCCACCCAACTCCCACCTAAGCAGCTTTTCCACATAAAAGGCTGGGCTTGACTCATTCTTCACAACTTCCCAAATCCTCTCAGACAAGCAACAGGCAGCCTCAGTGAGCCCCCAAAGATCCATACCTGCTGCTAATTGGTCCCAGGGCAGGCACCCACAGCAGCCAGCCTAGATTCACAACTTGGCTTCACCTGGGATCCTCCAAGCCCAGCACAAATGGAAGCCAACTCAGACTCCTTTATGGCTTAGGCAGGGTGGCCCTGAACAAAACACAGGTGGGGGTAGACTTTGGTCTGTACCACCCAGGAAATCCCAGAGCCCGCACACCAAGTGGACAACTACAGACCACATTGGAGCATCACCACCATGCCACCACAGAGTTGATCCTCCATCGAGGGCAAAGGTTAGTGGTTAGTAGTAACAGCCAGTCCTTGCATCTGACTGACCTAGGTGTTGATCCAGGTCAATGACCTCACATTGACCTGCCAACAGCAATCAAGGCTCAACTACAAAAGGAGGGTGTACTCGTTCCACATGAAGGGTGCACCTCAAGTACCCAGTTTGAGTGATAGGAGAAGCTGTGTCACTGAACCCTACAGGACACCTCCTACATTAGGTCATGCTACCAAGACATGGAGTCATAGCAGCTCTACCGAATACATAGAAACAAGCACATGGAGGCTGCCAAAATGAGGAGAAACATGGCCCCAATGGAAGAACAGATCAAAACTCTAGAAAAAGAACTCCAGAAAATGGAGATAAGTGATCTATCAGATGCAGAGTTTAATACATTGGTTATAAGGATGCTCAAGGAACTTAGTGAGGATATCAACAGTATTAAGAAGGTCCAGTCAGAAATGAAGGATGCACTAATTGAAATAAAGACTAGTTTACAGAGAAACAACAGTAGAGTGGGTAAAGCTGAAAATCAAATCAATGATTTAGAACATAATGAAGCAAAAACAACCAATCAGAACAACAAGATGAAAAAAAAATCCAAAAAAAAACTCTCCCTGAAATGAGGATATTTGGAACAACTTCAAGCATTCCAACATTCGTATCATAGGGGTGCCAGAGAAAGAGCAAAAAAATGGAAATGTATTTGAAAAATAATGAAAAAAAACTTCCCTAATTTGGTGAAGGAAATAGACATGCAAGTCCAGGAAGTACAGAGACTCCCAAACAAGATGAATGCTAAAAGGTTAAGACAAATCATAATTAAAATGCCTAAGGTTAAACATAAAGAATCTAAAAAGAAGCAAGGGAAAAGCAGCTAGTTACCCACAGGAGAGTTCCCATGAGACTGTCAACTGATTTCTCAAAAGAAACTTTGCAGGCTAGAATAGATTGGCAAGAAATATTTAGTCTTGAAAAGCAGGGACCTACAGCCAAGATTGCTCTACCCAGCAAAGATATTTTTAGAATTGAAGGGCAGATAAAGAGCTTCCCAGACAAGAAAAAACTAAAGGAGTTCATCATCACCAAACCATTATTATATGAAATGTTAAAGGGACTTACTTAAGAAAAAGATCAGAACTATGAACAATAAAATGGCAATAAATACATATCTATAACAATTGAATTTAAAAAACAAACTAAGCAAACAAGAACAGAGAGAACATCATGGATACGAACAGAGTTTTGATGGTTGCCAGGTGGGAAGGTAGTGTGGGGGAATCGGTGAAGAGGTGGGAGGATGAAGAAGTACAAATAAGTAGTTACAGAGCAGCCATGGGGATGTAAAGTACAGTATAGGAAATGGAGCAGCCGAAGAACTTACTTACACACAAGACCCATGGACATGAACAATGGTGTGGGGGGATTACCTGAAGGAGTGAAGGGTTCTGGGTGGAGGGGGGCAGGGGGGAAAATTGGGACATCTGTAATAGCATAGCCAATAAAATACAATTTAAAAAATAGTGAAGATTCAAAAATGTCTATTTTTAATCTTGACTGACAATGAGAAAAATGCAGGTGAAAGTAGATTTTTAAGCATAATATGTAGACATTTCAAAATACTGGGAAACAATAAGAAAACATGGTTTATAAAAAAATCAAATATTGAGAAAAAACTACAAAATAACAACAAAATGAACTGACATAAGGCTAAAGAGATATAGAAATAGATATATATTTATATATAAAAGATAATAGATATAAATGGACTAAAAGATGCAAATTAAAATCAAAATTTAATCTGGAAAATTTGTAAGTAAAAAAACATGTTTTTTCTCAATTTATGCCTCAGAACCAGGAAATTCACTAGTGGAGTCCTTGACTGGGTCTATATTCAGCAGCGGCATCAATCACAGCTTTTTAAGTACAAGATTTCACATAATTTTACACATATCATTTCAATTATTTAATACCAATTTAATTCCTCTGAAGATATCTGGATGGGAATTAAAACAAGAAATTAAGATACTAGAAATATCAATGTACAAAAGTGTTGTATCAGATTAATATTTTTGCATGTATATAGTTTGGACTTTAAAAGTGAAATTTAAGTCATAGTCCTGAAGGCTGAAAGGTTTCCAAGGTTTCCAATTCAATTCCCTGTCAGGTCACATGATTGGGTTGTAGGTTCAATCCCCGTTGGGGCACAGATGGGGGCAACTGATCAATGTTTCTCTCTCATTCTCTCTCTCTCTCTCTTTCTACCCCCCACCCATCTCCCTTCCTTTCTCTCTAAAATATCCTCAGGTAAGGATTAATACAAACAACTTAAGGGCAGAATTTAAAAGGTCCATGAGAAATGGAACTCATCCATTTAGGACTTCTTGGCCACACTGGGCGTTCTAAAAATGGAAGTGATGAGGCAGATGTCAAAAAGCTTCTCATAGAATCAAACAGTTGTTTAAAACTGTCCACAGAATTACTGGCCTTTGTGAAATAGTACAAAAAAAGAAGAAATAGAAATTTTTAGGAAAAGTAAAAAAATTTCAGACCTTTTGTTATTTAACTTAGACCATTTGTCATTCAGGTGTAAAGCATATTATAATAGTAAATCAATATTGATGCTTATTCCTACCAAACCTTAGTTGTCCTGGAGATAAAGCTACGATCACTTCCTTTACAGTTGTCAACTTAACATTTTCAAGTGAGACAAATATTGTTTACTCGATTGCTACCTTTTGAAAATACTATTTTGTTGTGTTTTAAAGGGAGAAAGCAATTCTGAAAGTTGTCATTCAACCAATTGTACTTGGACTTGGGCTTGGCTGCAATATAATGGAGACAATAGTCCTTGTTACATGAATCACAACCACATGTCCCATCCATCAACAACAATTACTCTGACAACATCCTACTTGTAACCCACACTTGATACCTGTCAATGTGACATGGACAAGCATGTTTTGAAAGGAATCTAAAGGAAGAATCCTTGCCAGCATTTTTATTGTTCAGCCATACCTACTTGAAAATATGAAGTAACAAAATAATTTTAATCTAGATAATTGAAGGTAGCATTTTAAGCTCTTTAATTAATGCTCATTGAGATGCTAAAATAATTGTCACTAGGTTTAATCTCTAATGGGTGTGTCTTATTCATTCCTCACTATAATAAGAGAAATGGACAATCTTTATTTTTATTAAACCTTAGAAAAATTTAATTACCCAATTCACACAGCTATCAAAGCACTGGGACTGAGTCAGGGCAGAAAATCCTAGGTTTGTCCGACCCCCAAAACTGTAATCTCAGGACCCTACTGGCCTTACTTCCTCCCTCCTACACTGACATCTACTAGTTAGAACATTTAGAATGTTTTTTTTTTTCAAAACTATGGTGTCTTGAAGTGAACTGTTACAATACTTTTGGTGCTATTTTATTTGTGTCAACTATATGAGGTTTTTTTAGGAAATATGTAAAGTTATCTACTGTTTTAGTTGTAGAATTTTAGAATGAGAATGGATTGGCAAGACTATCTCAATGATCCCTACTTTTA